>JAJONR010008036.1:0-44936 GCA_029582245.1 Solanum etuberosum
ATATAAATTAACAACATCGCAATTATATGCGTATTTGTTACATCGTTGTATTCATTATTACAAAAGCATTTAAATTGAAGTATGATTTAAATTAATTCTGTATCGCTAGATCTCTTTCAAAAACATATATATGAAGAGTAGATAAGGGAAACTACTAACATATTCATAAGTTTATTTAAAAGTCTTTGACCTAATCATGAGTCCTCTCATTAGAGGTTCATAGGTGCACAATTTGTCAAATTCACGACAATATATAAAGTAATTCAGGCTCTATAAAGGAGTTGTCATAATTTTTATTTTATTTTATCAGAAATAATTGCCAACAAGAACAATACTAATTACTAAGTCCTTCCGTCAAAGCAGACAGTAAATCCACTTGAAAAACAAGGACGCAATAATAATGAGTGGGATAAGGCTTTACGCACAAGCCCTACACATTATATGTTTTGTTTAGTTTTTACCTACAGTAGTGCAGTGAGATGCATCCACAGTTGCGCACACCATAAAATAGATAAGGTCAAAGAGTTAAAATAAAGTGAATACAAATATACAATATAATATAATATGTTGTATTTAGCACAGTAAGCAAAAATCAAGTTGACTACTGTCTACTAAGTAAATGGAGATGAGGGAACCTTCAAAAATGTCATTCATTCCTCTTATCTCCACTATGTTATTTTGTGGTCCAAACAACAGACTAGTGATATTTTTGCACTTGCTAGTAATATCAGCACTCAACACCATTTTTAGTGTGTTTATTTTTTATACTACTAGTTCCTTAAACACTATGGATAATTATAATTGCCATAGAGTGGGGAGTCCATCACTCTCTTAAAAATCTTATTACTCTCCATCTCAATTTAAATTGTATTGAAATTTATAATCAATATCATCAAAAGAAATATAGTATCATCTTTTTAAAATTAATCTTTTTAAATTCTATTTATTATTAATGTCTAAGACCACAATTAAATTTCAAATATCTTCTCTTTACTCGTGAAAGGCTATTGGAATCGATCCCTTCAATCCTCCTTGGCGTGGAAGGTCAATTCAATTCTCGATGGAAACGGAATTTTGCAAATTCTCCCCCAAACTCGAAATTTCTTTTTTATCTAATTAAACAGTATTACGTAAATTCAGAGGGTATCAATTTTAGCTCGCTAGCCGGAGCCGAGCAACGAACAGTGTTACGTAGGTATCAACTTCAGCTCGCTAGCCGGAGCCGAGCAAAGAACGTGTTCCCACGTAAGCAACTTTTCAAACTATTGGCTCCTGACACGCTCGGCTTAAACCAATTGTGACACGTAGGCAAACTGTGTCCCCACTTGTTTTGTTCCTTCGTGACTAAGCTGAATTGTTGGGTCCCAAGTGCTTAAGTCACCAAAAAATCTACTTTTAAAAGCCAACTAAATGGACCCCACGCACTAGTGCCACCTGACTCAAAAGTTTTGTGGAATTACAAAAATATCCCTGGTGGAACACACCCAACTCCTTCCCGTTTGCCAATAAATACTACACTCCTGACCTTACTACTTCCCTTTACTCCTCCTACCTACCCACCCCCTTTAAGAAGCGATTTTCCGGTCATGTTGTCCACTTTTCCGGCCACTACTCTGTCCACCGATGGACTTTTCCCCAATTTATTCCCTGCTTTTGATGGCGGGTTCACTCCTTGGGAATGTATCGAACCGGCTTTTCTATTCTCACAAGAAGTGGAGGAAGAAGAACCGGTTGTTTCACCCAAGGAATCCCCACCTCCTGAACCGGTTATTTTAAACTCCGATTCAGGGTCTGATGACTCCAAACCGAATTCTGTTCACTCTAGTTCCGGTTCAGATGACCCGAACCGGAATAATAACAATAATAATAACTCGAACCGCTGTCCTGACGAGAGAAAGCGGCAGCGCACGACATCGAACCGTGACATAGATGAGAGGAAGCGTCGACGTATGGTATCGAACCGGGAATCAGCAAGGCGATCCCGCATGCGAAAGCAAAAGCATCTGGAGAATCTGCGGAACCAAGCGAACCGGCTTAAAGTAGGGAACCGGGAAATAATGAACCGGTTACGGTTAATTACTCACCAGTGCCAACTGGTCCAGTGTGAGAACGAGCGGCTCAGGACCGAATCGGCTATCCTTCGGCACAGACTTGAGGGTATACGTCAAATATTGATCACCCGGCAGCAATTTAATTATTATTCTGCATGGGCATGCAATAATATGGAACAAAGACCTCATTAATTAATCACTTGGACCTATAATTAAACGTGCTTCTTCCTCTAATTAGCAGCACTATATTATAACTATCTTATTGGTATAAGATGAAATGAGGTCACAAGAGGATTTTCTCTCTCTCTATTTCTTGTAAATTAAAAGGTGCGTATTATAGTGGTAAAGAGATATAGTAATATGTAGCTACTAGCTAGGAGTTTTTAGGTTGAGACCAAATGGTGGTTTTATTTTAAGCAAAACCAGGCTATCATTATGGTGTAAATGACTCAATCGTGCAATGTTTGGCTTATTAGTTAAATAAATGGAACAAACTATTTTCTTTTTTGCCCTCTCTACCGTTTAGTAAGTATTATTATTGCTAGTACGTTCATTGCCATAATTGTTTTTTCATGACTTTTCAATCTCTAAATGGCGGACCCCGTACGTGACATTTGTCGTCATTAGCGCTAATCCAACGGTCATTAAGAGTATTAGACTTAATCAGGAATAATGCTGATTAATTAAGTGGCGTCTCACAAAAGGGAACCGCGCTTAAAGAGAATTCTTTATTTCTTAGCTAGGTTAATACTCTAACTGATTGTTGATGGTTCACTTTACCATCTGATTTAATTTATGTTCACATCTATCTACACGCATGCAGGAATATCAAGAAATAAAAAAGGAGGGAATATATAATTGTGTCTTGACAAAAATAAATTATTAACCAAAGGACGGGGAATATGTTGCTTTCAATATATGATGTATATTTATTTATGCTCTTTTCCTTTACTAAACTTTGGGGGTATTTGGATCAAGTACGAAAGCAGATGGAAGCTTTATATTATAGTAAGTAATAATCAAGATATACACATGACGTCGTTATGTACTTGTATAGTTATAACTTCATGATTTTGGATGTAACGGTTTAAGATAAATTCTAAACATCTCACTCTTTAGAATCATAATATTTCATGATTTCCATAATAAATTACTTTGTAAGAATATTTAATATCAAGCAAATATAGGTGAATTTCATGTGCCTTTCTTGATATGGCGCCATATGAGAAAATTGCTTCAATTCTTCAGCCATGACAAAATGTTCTCTCTCCTTTCATCCATCTTTCTCTCACGTCACTCTTGATGGAAATGATAATACCAATACTATGCTTCCGTTTAAGATAAATTAGGGTCAATTATCTAAATCCTCATCGACAATATGATATTTCTTCATTTAATCTCAGCTCGTGTGAAAGATGTTATAACTTGACAAGTTTTACTTAATCATTCTACCGCAACCAGTGACAAAATCAAAGGGTGATACCCCTTCATCAGAGAGTTACAATAGTTGGCTAGGTTAGAATATTAATTTTATGTACATATACGGTATGTTGGCTTCATCATTTACCGCAACCCTCATCGTTTATTTGGATTGGCAATGCGAGCAAACTCATTCATGTTTGTTTAATTTCTTGATCAAGATCACACTTAACTGTTATTTCTTTTTCTTTTTTTAAAACCTCTAGATTATCAATTAAATTTTAAATTAAACAAGTTTTAATAGATCAGATTAGGATAACTGTAGTCCAACAAAAAATATCTCCTGGACCACACATCTTACATATTTTTTTTGCTTTTAAGCATTTGACCCATGAAGTTTTGATCTGAATTGAAACCTAATCCATTAAACCCATAACAAAAAAGTTGCATATGTCATTCCCATTTTCATTTTCCCTTTCACCAAAAGTAGTGTGGATCTATTTATAATAATAAACACAATTTATTTTTCTAGTGCGCAAGTTGAGTGAATATTTTACGTTAGGTGCCACGGATATTCCCCACGTAAATGTATAAAACTAATAAACCACCATGGATAAAGAGTTAAAGCGATTAAAGAAAAGTTTGTTTGAACAAGTAAAACTTGTTTCTTTTTCTTCATTTATTTTTCTGTTTCCTTTCCTTTTGAAAAGGTGAATGATTTGAAAAGCATCTCCGTTAAAACATAAATACTAATAGTTATGTTTGTCTTTTTATATTGTACTTCCACTTTATAATTTTTTGTCGACCCTTATTAGATTAATATATCGGATTTAATACTGATCAATTTGCAAGGTTGATATTCATATCCAGGGTATAAAATGACGTATCCTAATATGTATATTTTTAACATCATTATATCAAAATTATGCTAATATAGCTATAGTTTGAAGGAATTACTTTATAACTATATTTACGTGGACCACGTCCAGAATTCGTATGATTCACTCTTAATTGTATATATTCAGAATTTGTGTAGTTGGATTCTAGTTGTATAAATTCAAAATTTATATATGCTTACCCTAGCTTGTATATAATGAATTATGTTGTTGATACATTTGTTAATACATTTGATTTGTATAAGTTCTGAAATTCCTAAATGTATAAATACATAATTTGTATATACTTACTATGTTTGTATATTGACAAGTGAATTATTAAACGTAAATATCCATAGCAAAAGAAACTATAGCTATGGAGAGTAATTAGGCAAATTGTAGCTAAGGAGACTTATTAATTTTAATCTCTTTGCTAGAAATTTCCTCAAATTAGAATTGACTAACTTACATTTAGCTAAACTATTGCTTTTGTCACAATTAAATGGCTGTAAATTTATTTTGGTCAAACAAAATAATTGCAAAATATTACTAACAAGTGTACAGAATAAATTTCCCCGCTGATGAAAATACGGACATATTTCTAGAACACCTTAAAATAGAGAGCAAAAAATACTTAATTTGGATTAGAAGGTATTTTATATAATAACATACATTTTTCCTACTAGTTTAGTTGCCACCAAATTCTTTTTATTTTCTTAGTTAACATCCTTTTCTTTAATTCACTCTTGGTGGGGTAAGATTGATAGTATAGTAAAGTAATAATTGTCGAAATCAATTGACGCAAATAGAATAGACAGGTGAACAACCAAAGATCGTGATATGGAGAAATTTAATTACAATATTTAGAATACTATGTTGTCAAAGATTTTAGGGTGGTCTTCTCAATTTAATTTAATTAATTTAAAGTAACTGGTAGGTCACTTCCTCATAAAGAAAAAAAATGTAAGATTAACAATTAAGGGTTTCGAAGTGTGCGTGTTTTTTTTTTAAAAAAAAAAATTGAACATGTTTGCTTCCTTTCTTCACCTCTAAGTTTATTAAGATGAGAGAAAGAAATAAGTATTAGAATGTAATTCATACTTACCATTTTTCTTGGTTAGCTTTATTTTTCCAACCAGAGAGGAGTCACATCATATTAATATTTTGAGAAGTACGTATACAAGTGTTGCATCCAATCTTCCACTCAAGAATATTGAGTTTACAAGTGGAAATAGTTTTCAACTTTGGGAAGATATTAGTTTATGAAGAACGTCTACTAAGATTAGATTTGAGTAGCTAATCATCCATATAAAACGTGCAAACAAGAGAGAACCTAATAATATCCGCGTTTTTACTGAAAATAACTTCCATAAAGTACTCTTAAGTATACTTGGTTTTGTAATATTACCTTTTTTTTCATTTGAAATATTCTTTACTTACCTGTTTTTGTTTTTTTTAAAACAAGATTTGGTTGAGATAATCATGTTTCTATAATATTTCAAAATTATCCTTAAAAACGTTTTTAATGATTGGATGTGGAAACAACATTTCTACCTTCATAAAGTGGGAAGTAAGGCTGTGAACTCACCACACTCCTCAAACTCGACTTGTGGGATTACGTACCACTTTTGCAAAACCTAGGGCTTGTTGGAAATTAGTGCTTATCTTTATATGTAGCTGGTAGTGCTGGTTATAGATTTATAAGGAAACAGAGTATCAAAAGCTGGGGCTTCACTTGTTCTTTTTTCCCCTTATCCAGCAAGAAAAATGAAAACAAAAAAATCAGAGGGAAGAATTGTGTCATTTTTCATAAAGCAGAATCAGTGAGAGACCTTTGGGAAAATGATCAAAATAAGGATAGGGAGCCAAAGGACTTACACTGTGCCTTGCACTTTTGTCAGTAGTTGGTAGGAACTAGGAAATGTCTGCAATATGTCACTATCTTCTCCCAACTAATCTCTGCATTATTGCATTTGCAGTGAATTAAAAAAAAAAAAAACATCAGTCCAATTGAGAGTCAAGAGCTAAATGGCTCCATGTCAACTTTACAAACCTACAGCACAAACAGAAATTGGGAAACGATTATAAGCCGATCCTCCTGTTATCAAGTATTTCAATGTAAAGCTTGAAAGCATAATGATTTCACAAAGATTACAAATTTTTCCCAATATTTGGGGGGAAATGAAGAAGGCGTTTAACCAAGACGTACATTCATACAGGAACATTTAGCCAAAAAACACAATGATTGAACACTTACTTCCCAGAGAGCGGTCAAAATTAAGATGAAACTACAAAATTGTACCTATAAAGACTAGAGAACATTGCAGCATAAGATCACCTGCATACAAATATAAATCATAAGCTTCTAGTTTCTAACTCCAGCACCTTATATAGCCACCAGATTGTCATGGAAAGGAAAGGAAGACGGAGAATCAACTTTTAAATGGCTTTGATTTTTTTTGCCACATCTAATGCACTATAGTTTGGTGTCAGCATAACATATGCTTTCTTCGTTCCGTCAGGCATGATTGATGTATTTATTTTCTTCATTTCAATCTTAAACAGCTTCTTTACAGCATCCCTTATGCTCTTCTTGTCAGCATCTTTGTGAACAATAAAAACCAATGTATTGTGACGTAATATATTCCCCATTGTAGACTCAGTTTTCAGAGGATATTGGATGACCTGGTAATATTCAATTTTGTTCCTCTGTGACGCACTATTGTTGAGACGCTTGGGATTTCTTTCCATTTTCAACATCTTCCTCCGTTCAGATGAGACTGAATTTTGGATATCTAATACATGCATATTGGTAGATTCATCCGATTTCACTTTAATGGCATATGCTAGCCTTTGTTTCTTGGCATCTCCCTCTTTGCGACCGTCAACTTCACAAGATACAGGACATAGAAACTGAGAACCTCTAGCACTGAAGCTTGTCAGCATTTCCTGATATAAAAACAGGATCAGAAAACCAATTTTCTTTATAATGCCACTGCTGCTGGAAATTAAACCTGTTTTCTAGTCCTTGAAAGTGATGCTGGCAACATTAAAACGAGGGATTGTATAACATAGATCAAAGGCCATTTCCATCAGCAAAACTCATTTGTAGAACATAATTTTCTATTTGCAGTTTGCCTTTATTTGTTTCCTTAGGTAAAAAAGAGGGAAGGGCCACACAAATCATGAGAGAAATCTCAATAACCTTCGAGCACCTTGTCACATTTCCTTCTAGACGACTATGCATGTTTAGACTTCGCAGACACTCAATTTGAAAAGCCTTGAAGTATCTTATTCATGTAATGCAACAACAGGAGTAAACTAATGAGAATTTTTTTTAAAAAAAATTAAGGATATATGGTCCCAGTAACAATAGAAAATAGGCAGTATAAAATGTAAGCCTTTGGTTGCTTTGGGGCGGGTGTGAGGACATTTAAGATGTAGACCTAATTACGTTACATATCCTCTTATACTCTATCCTTGTAAAGTCGGCTACATTTTTATCAGCTTAAATCTTTTGGTTTAGGCAACAGCCTTGAATTGCCATTGCAAAACCCAAAACACCGTCCAAGGTTCTATTATCCTAACGATGAGGCGTCTGTCACCAACAAACAAGATGCTAATACAACATCTAATTTAACAATGTACACTAGATGATCAAACTATGATAATGTGAAGACCTCTAAATAAACTTAATCAGAACCACATTTTAGATCCACCAGCTCCACCTAAACCAAAAATAAAAAGGAAGTGGGGCATAAACCTACATCTGAGGATAAGCCTTTATGAATTTCAGAAATCTACCAACAAAAAATCATACTCCATCCGTGTCAACGTAGATGACACTTTTTCTGTTATGGGACGTCCCCAAATGTTTAAAACCATTCAATTAAATAAATTAATCTACACAACTGTCAGAACTTTCAGTAAACAAAATTCATTTTGGTATCCAAATCTTATCTTTGATGTAGTGTTTTTTCCCATAAATATAACTTTTCAACCATTATCTTGATATATATTTTTTACGAAGACTAATATATTATAGAAGTCAAGTTATCATCTTCAACATTTTGTCAAGTCCAACACCATCATATAAACGAAACAAAGAGAGTAAAACAATCTCCAATAAACACTTTTTCAACAGAAACTCACATAGGAGTACTTAAAACTTCAATAAACATTTTTGCAACAGAAGTTCACATATGAAAAAAGAAAAATTAGGACATCATTTACCGTATGCAAATATGATAACACACACCTTATGAACTTCATAGTGACTCAGTAGTAAGGTTAATTAGGACTTCGGCATAATGCAAACTCTGATACCAAACATCTAAGCAAAATGTCTGCCCAAACAACACATTATCTTGGGAGAGCAAGTATTCCACATAGGCATACATGTCAAAAATATATACCAATCACTGATACAATAATCATGCCAATTTGGATAATCTTGGGTATAATCCCACTTGTAAAGTCAATAACGCACAGAAGCAGATGCCCTTTTTGACAATCAATTGTCAAAGCAAGCATTTAAAACCTGAAATTGCAAATTTTGCTTTCTCCCGATATAAAGCAGGAGATAGAAGTTAATAGTGATAGCTACTCTTCTCATCCTTTCTCAATTTCAAATCACTTTCTAATCTTGAGTCATACTAAAGGATATATGTATTGTGCTCTGGTGATTTATGAAACGATGAGAATGTCAATTATTAGTGAAGGGAAAATCAAGTTGGGAGAAAAGGGACATTTCTAGGTGATCATCCAAAAAGGAAGAAAAGAATTGTCCAAGGCATGCAGCAGACTCAATTTTTGACGAATAACAAAACTTTGATCTTCCCTTTTGACAAAAGTGCCGGGTCCAAACACATTTTCGATGATACTTTCAGAAAACAAGGTCAATAATTTTGAAGATTTGTATAGTGAGCACCATGGAAAAATGAGAGCATAACTAAATTCAACACTGAGAAATCAAAAACAGAGGAGATGACATGAAAGATAGATAGTTATTTGCGCTCAATATAATTGACCACATGAATAGAAATCTTAAGATCACGGAAAAAGAGTTGCTGAATGATACCCAATTCTTTAAGCATTTCATTTTGCACTTCTCTTATTTCAAGACTTTTCTCTTCGGGACAACATAAGATATTTGAGTTGAGCTAGAATAACCGTCAATTATTTCCAATTGGAAGAAGGAAAAGAATAAATGAACAAACGAACTTGAACTTATGACATATTAAGATTTTATGCAATGATGATTCCCAGTTGTTATATCATTCTCGATATTTGAAGGTTATATCATGTCCCTTTTTTTTAGTTCTTTTGACAATAAGAACGTGATGATTCTCTTTTATTTCTGGAAACTAACCCATAAAGATTGAGTGCTCTCATGGCCCGAACCAGAACAACTCTTTACTTCTAGGTATCTATGTCCAGTCAACGTTGTGCCTCCATTTGGTAAACTTGTACAAATCCTACTAGCTATTTGCCATAAAATAAAGAGCAATGCAACATTCCATGTTAAAGCGCTAGGGCGTAAGTCATTGGAATAACATTAGTCTCAAGGGAGATCCTAAATCCAAGCAATATGCATTATATTATAATTGAAGAAAGCACTAAAGTTGAGCAAAATGTAAAGCCAGACTTGGAGGCTTGGAGCTATTTCTTACATCGCAGAGAGTGGAAATTGCTGCTTCAACCTTGAGTATTCCTACTTCAAAATTGAGTTTACAAGCAGTGATTCAACAATTAGAAGATAACAATACAATATATTTATAGTCAATTAACCATCATCCAAATAAACATCTAGAAATTAGACATAACCAGTTGTGTAAAATATAACATGTATAAATGTCTGATTGGAATTGGAAGGAAAAAAAACTCACATCGCTGGTCTGACGGAAATAGCCGAGAAAAGAACAGAGCTTTACAGAATAAGACGACTTTTGAAAGGGAACAACAGCGAAAGAAAACTTAGCTCTAGTGATTGATTCTGAATAACTCAATATTTGATCCTTACGCCGGCTGGAACAAAAAATAGCCGCCGGAGTGGCTATTGCAGCAGCCATTGGACTTGGGCGGCGCCACCAATTATAGGGCAACGAGAAAATCCAGAATAGTAAACAAAAATTAGGGTTTCGGAGAGGAGGAATGGAGAAGGAAACAGGCCTTCTCGTTGACGCAAGCTGAACTTTGCACGAGGCACTCCGCGAGAGAGAGAGGGTGATTCGCAAATATTGTGCTTTAAATTTTATTGCATTTTGGTCCCTGTATTTATATATATATGTTAGTACTAATAGTTTTTGTTTTTCTAAAATAAAATAGAAAAAAAGATTTCCTCTCTCAAAATTCCTCATGGTTTAGTTAGGTACTTACGTTGTTGTATTATTGCAGCGCGAAGAAATAATACACCATCAAGTAGCCCAGATGTCGATTACACGTATAAACCATAATGTAAAACAAATATTGCATATGCTAAGAATTAATCAGTAAAATGGACATAACGGCTATAACATAATTCATGATAAATCTAATTACATGCATATAGAAATGAAACTATAAGATGCATCGATCACATTTAACTTATGACACAAAATGTAGTTTTGATATAGAAATCAATCGTCGTCCACAGTCCTCAGAGCTCTGTATCTCCCTCTAGATCTAGGTCCAGGAATAGGAGGAAGATTTGATATTTTCACATAGTTACCAACTTTCACTTCATCTAAAGACTGCTTGCACGAAAAGATCATACAGAAATAACTGCTCTTCTTTGATCCCTTAGACGATCCATTATTATCAATACAAGGCCTTTTGCTGTTTCCGAGCGTAGTACTTTTTGTGCACTCAATTAACGCTGTAATAAAAGGGTCATCACGTAGCGAAGAGCTTTTCCCAATTATTGGAGGCCGAAAGGCTGCACACGGAGGAGGCGGCGGAATCTTTTCGCCGTTGAAATGATAATTAGAGGAAGAGAAATTTTGATGTCGCATGAAATATTTAGATACGCCAGGTGAATCTTCCCATGAAAATGCTATACTACTACTACTTTGTATATCAACTATTCGAGGACTCATTTTTTTCTGTGTTTTTGGCATTAACTGATCATCTTTGCCTTTAATTTTAGCATCCATTTTTTCATTTATATTCAGCAGTATAGCTTGGCTATTACACTAAGATCAAGTTCCTTGTCACGGCCAGCAATTGAAACGACGTCAACAGAAAAAAGAGACTATTTTGCTTGCAGACGAATTTAAGAGGTTAATTTGTAGCCGACTTCCCTTTGTTATTTGCTTTACTTCTACTTAATACCCCCCTTACGATCAAGAAAAGAGTCTTAAATTAAACTCTCCTCCGTCCCAATTTGTAGTTGGAATTTTGAGAGTCAATCGAGTTTTTTTTTATCGAAATACTTTTAATTATATTAAGTTGTTTGTTATTGTAATTTATAGTGTTTTTTAAGTTTTCAAATATATAAATTTTATTTTAAAAACTTAAAGTTTAAATGTTTGAATTCATGGTCAAAATTTAAAATTTGAATCTCAAAATTCTAACGGTTATACATAAATTGAGATAAAGAGAAAATGATTTTTTTGGTCAAATCTATTTGTGCAGTCAAAAATAATATTTTTCTTGACATGCATGGACCATCTCTGTATCGTTCAATGATTACTTATTGACAACATGATCTCCATCCAAAGAAACTGATTAAGGTAAAATGTCACCATCTTTTTTGTTTCTTCGATATGTATGATCACCATTGATCAAGACATCTTTAGGTAAGATGGATGATGTTCTTCATTGAAATGCTCTTGTAATAATATTTACTGTACTTTAAACTACTTTTATGGTCTCAAAACAGAAAGAGTACTTCGATACGGCTATAACACATTGGCTTAATTTTCAGTAAAAATCTCACATAATACTATGAACAGAAGTATTTACTCCCTCTATTTGTTTGAATTAGAACATGTAGTTTTCCAACTTTTAAAAATCAAATTTATATGTTCGAAAATTATATATAAAAAATATTATGAGTCAAAATAGTGGATAAATGTTTACCAACCTTGGATGTTTGTTATTTCAAATCACATATCCTTGCATTTTTTCTTTTTGTTTAAGCATTTGATACCAAAAAAATGTTGGCTCAATTAATTTAAATTTAAATTTGTATAGAAAAGGTTCATTAAAAATAAAAAGTCATTTTTTTCATACCAAAAGCTAAAACTCAAGATCTTTATTAAAGGAGACTGATTAAAAATAAAAAGTAAGAATGAATTAAAAATAAAAAGTAAAATTGTTGATTCGCAATCAAGCTCTTTTATAGAAAACAGAGAGCAATATTTTACCCTCTTAATTGACATCATCTAGTTAATTTAAGTAGAGAATCTTTAGTTCCTTAGTTATAGAGTTGGTAAATTGTTAATCTTGTTTTTATCAGATAACATTATAACTACTTTTGTGATTTTTTTCTTAAAGATAAGGTTTGGTAAAACTACTCCAACAGTGAAATCACTATATAGAAATAAAAACATGTATGTGAATGGCGATGGTTAAACTGACAATTGTACGTTAAATTGCGCCATAAGCAAGCAGGTTGGTTGGAGGTACCAAGTCGAAGATATTAACTTGGTCCGTAAAATGAGTTTTGGTACCACCATGAAACAAAATGTGCTGCATGCCGCTTTTTCAATCAATAAAGAGCTTTATGACATAGAGTTACCATGATCTTGTGAATCTAAAATTTCAAATTTATGAATTTTTATATTAAAAAATAAAATAATTATAGTATTTTGAATAAATTATTTATATACACTAAGTGAATTTCAGGCTTTTCCTGAATGAATTTATAACAGAAAATATGGACAAATTAATGAGCAGACTTTTTTCCCTCCGTCAATGATCAAAACTTTGATTGATTGTGGTTTGCTCATGCATTATATTGGAGGAGATGCATGGAATATATGCAGCGCACAAAATTAAACTTTACTTTTCATTTAAATTATGCGTACGATAAGTTATTAATTTGCACCGTCTATATCTAAATGCTAAAATGCTTATACTATGGTTTATCATTTATTAGTTATATATATCATGATACCAAATAAAGTTTATATAACTAATGCATTTATTAGTTATACATCAATGAAAAAGTGTATAACTAAAGTATTAGTAAGTAATACATAAAATTAATGTATGTATTATTTTTTTCTAATGTATCCTACCAAACGACCCCTTCATCCTCTCCATTTTGGATATAAGAATATTTCAATATTTGTTAGTACGATTTTTATTTTTTTCCAAAAAACAATATAGAGGATTGTAAGAATATTTCAATGTAGTGATATTTTTCTACTTTTCTTTCCGAGCAAATTCTATATACAAAAAAAAAAACAATTATAATTTTTCAAACTTCAATTTAATACTCTCTTGATATACTTACCGGTTTTAGTCCTTTAAATATTCAAAAACTTATCATGCTTGATATTTGTCCATTTTTTTTATACAAATAGTTTAGGTTTATATGAACAAAACTCTTCATGAAATTAAATTTTTAACCCATTTCTAAGTTGTTTCTCTATCCCCGCTACTTTTTCTTCAATTACTCTTATAAAAAGAACAATAACATCAACGATTCAATATGAAATTAATAAGGAAAGAATATATAAGTCCTAATTTTATTCAATGAAGGATAAAATGAAGCATATAATTATTACTAATGACTTGAATACGATGTGTCCCCTTCTTTGGTTGTTAACGGCTCCTAATTAGCGCAATCTTATAAAATTTTGTTTTTCATACAAAAGAAAAATAAGAGATTTAATCTTATTACTCAATTTTTTCTACGTTAAATAAAATGAATGGAATAATAAAATCAATCTATTTAAAAAAACTAAAAAAAGTTACAAATCTACCATTTTATAAATTTCAACTGCTAAAAAAATTAAACAAATTTCTATCAATAAAGTCGTTGGAGTACTAATTTTGAATTCAACAGATAATATTTTTTTTTTCTTTTTTATAATAAAGTTTAGCATATTCAAGTCATTAGTAGCAATATTATGCTTCATTTTATCGTCTGTTGAATAAAATTATGACATATATTTTCTTTCCTCGTGAATTTTATTTTGAATCGCCGAGAGAGAAACAACTGAAAAAATGGCTAAAGGATTTAACTTTTGGAGACGTAAATTCCGTTAACATAAACCTAAATTATTTGTATAAAAAACAGACAATGATCAAATCTGATGAATTTTTAAAATACTTGAATGACTAAAATTGATAAATATATAGTTAAGAGACTAAAACTGATAAAGATACAGTTAAAGAACCAAAATCTGATTTTGAATAGTTGAAGAACTAAAACCCACAAAAATAAAATTAAGGAACTATTTTAGACCTATTCCTATACTTAAAAAACATTATTTTTGACATTTTCTCACGAAGTAAACCCAGTTTACAACTTTGTATCTGGTCCAAAGGCCTAAGCATTGGCATTGTACTTAAGCCCAACTAATCAAACTCTATGTCATGTTGAAGCCCAAACACGGTCCACCTTCATAGATTTGGAGGTTAGGGTTTTCTGTGTGTATAAAGTGTTCTTCTTCTATCTCAGATGGTAGTTTGAGGCGGTGAAGACAAAAATGCATTCCTGAGATAATTGTAATGCTACAATTATCATCAACTTGATGACTCCTGTGCGTGTCGTCTGAGCCTCTCTTCTTTTGCTATCTTTTCATTATTGTTTTTTTTTTTTTTGAAGAGGCCATGAAGAAATCAATCATTTCTCGATGCTGATATATAACTATAACAACGTTATATACTTTTTTGATGACCTATTTGTGCGTGTCTGAGCCTTTGTTTGTTTTAGCTTTCATCAATTTTGCTTTTTGCTGTATCTGATGTATGGCAGGGAGGACATAATTTCATGGTAAAAACAATGAATTCCTTTGGTATTGGTTTGAATTTTGTTAATAATGGCTTCACAAAAAGAGTCTGCAGCAGGTGCCGGTTAATGGTAACCCGTCTGCCGCATGAAGCCTAAATGAATCCAAGATGAAGATACATTAGAGTTTGTTGTACTCTCTCTTGACACAATATCTTGGATATATTATTTATACATTATTCTTCTAGGGCATATCTCAGACAACGGGTATTTTCTTCTTATTTCAATGAGAAATTACCTTTTGCACGGTGCCTATATAATGCTACTTATCACGATTGGAGGATGTTCTTGTTTATCTCCAGCATTCCTTCAAATTAATAGTAGCCAAATTATATCAAGCAGTGATGAGATAGCTAACATGTAAGGAGATCTATTTTAAGCTTGGATCAGCTTGGATCTTCGATGAAATTTTCTTGTTACGCTTGGCTTCTGAGCTTTATTTGTTACGAAACCTGATGAAAAAAGCAGGGACCTATTGCCTTTTTTGTGAATGGGTCTCTCGTAAACTTCAGGGATATCAAAAATTGCATTGTTATTGGGTGAACCACTTGACTTTATTCATGATGGAATGGTTCAGTAAACGATGATACATTAAGATCAAAATTGAAATAGGGAATTTTGTACAAATCCCATAGTGTTAAAAGGAAGGAGCTGATTATTGAGCAAATGTTTTTCAAACCTGATGAAAAAAGCAGGGATGGATTGCCTTTAGTGAATTGATCTCTCGTAAACTTCAGGGACATAAAAAATTGCATTGTTATTGGGTGAACCACTTGATTTTTGCTTGTGATGGCTTGGGAAACATCTTCTTTTGCTACTAATTTATTCTAGCATCATTCATTTTACATTGAATAATTATTTCGTGTTGATGTTGTATTATTTATGGTCGATTATTATTGTTTTTTTCCGTTTATTTGTTGCAATGCTAACCATCTCGACAGAATATTTAAGAGGATCACAAGCTTGTGTAAAGATCCATGTGGACACTCTTCGGCCCAAGGACAATCTCTCAAATACACAACTGTGGACTCAAATTGATGCTCTAATGTAATATGGATTGGTTCCAGATTTAATATAATGTTTTCATTCCGAGTATATTTACATTGGTAGCAGATCTCTTAAGGACTGCTTTAAGAGTTCCCACATTATATGTATGAAGAACTACATCACAAAGATTGTATAGGTTGTGCCGTTGTGGTCATGTATTTTCATATTTATGGATAGAGAACTATTTTATTGACATTATAACACTCTGTATAGCGTGTAGCACGGCAACCTTAATAATGTACAATGAATAAAAATAAGTTTTCGTGGTATTAATTAAAAGCCATGCCTATTGTTTACCATTTATAGACTAGCAATAATAAGATAAGTTTTGCACTGTCAAGAGTACAAGCTTCGCTTGGAGACTAATAAAATTTGGCAGCCAAAAGGCACAAGTATTTGGCAATCAAAGTAGCAGATCACTAATTACAATCACGGTTCTTTTTCAAAGTTTAATGGTATATTTTGAACCATTTCGTGTAAACAATCTACCCTACACTTTTAGAACCATCCTTTTCTTTGTAGAAGAAAACTTTCTGGTAAACTACGGGTAAAGCACGTTCCATAGCAACTCCAAGGTTGGACAAGTTCGAAAAGGACAAGAAATCAAAGAAGGGTTATTGATCAGTTGTAAATACCTTATTCATTACGCTGTATAAACTTATTACGAAGCCCTAAACAGCAAGCTAATTACATACTAAAAGTCTGGAACTGCAATTCCAAATGTGCAAAATAACTTTTTCATTTATATAAACCTCCAATAAGAAAAATCTTAGAAAACGAGAGTTCCACATTAATGTTACAGGAAAAAAACAACGTAACAATCACAAATACTTTGAGTTCTCTTGACGGATAAGCTAACCTCAAATGTCTGTCTTAAGTTACAACAACACATACTTTCTACTGGGCAAAGGGGAAACGTAAAAATAAGGAGATAATCAACAAGGTAACTTTCTACTGTTCTGGACCTGGCGAGAACACACTGCTAGTGTTTGTTCTCAATCAAATACGAGACTTCCATCGAAGGAATACACAAAGAACTCGCCACTGTTGAACCGATCACCTCATCACACATGCCAATACCCTCATGAACCTTCTTGCTGTCACCTCGTGGACTACTCCCTGAACTGCTGTTTGAGAGTGAAACAAAGGTTGTCTTCTGCAGGACACCTGTGGGAGATGATCCAAATGAAGGACTGTTATCCCAAACCTCGGTTCCCAGGTTCAAAGCTGAGATACTATTGCCATCTCCGGAACTACCTGCAGTACTATTCAGGACTTCTCCTAATGGACCACCAAGTGAATTTTCCCAGGATATTGGTACCCAATTAGCTGTCTTTTGCATAGGTTCGCCATAGCTACTTGTCATTCCTAAGCCCATTTGGATGGGATCAACATCACGAGATACCCTTAAAGGGGATAGAGTGAGCTTCTCTGGCCGAGGAGAACTTGAAGATGATGAGAAATCTGAGGCAGTCATGGGAATGGACATGGACAGTTGAGTCCAGTCTTTTAGTTGATCCGGCCAAGATGTAGAGGTGCGTGACGACTGTTCCTTGGCCCATCCATCAATGAAATGGTGAACTGGATGTTGTTCACTTTGTTCTTGGTCATTGAAATCCAGGAAAGCAATAGGATTCTTAGGATTTACAAAGGAATTTCTTTGCGAAGGATTAAGAAGGGAATCCGATGAGACTAGTCCAAAATCCATCTGCGAGGATTGTTCAAATCCATTATGTTGCTTTTGAACTGAAATAGCTGAGTCCTTTGGCTTCACACAAATTGTTGGAGATATCACAGAGGCACCTCTATGACCTAGCATTCTGTATTATAAATAATTTTTCTATAAGGATTCTGTCATATGCAGACTTATCAATTAGGGCCAAAGTATAATAAATATGTAATGAATTTCTAGTTACTTTTTCCTTCTATTACCAGCAAGGTTTTCCGATGGTAAGATAGTAAAATCAAATGTTGTTGACAATCCTTTTCATAATCAAAATCTTTTCAAATAAATAATTTCAATTTTTTGATCGACACCTAACAAGAAATAAAGGCATCCATTTCAAGATTGACAAGGAGATGAAAGCATTAAAATGAGCATATCAATTAGCTGTCAGGACTTCAATATTTAGTACCTGGTGACAAGCTGCTCAGTGGAAGGATTGGCAGCGCTGGGCTGCAAGCTATTAGATTGATGCTGAACAGTACCAAGGCTGTTGGATGCGCCGTCGCTGATGAGGAGGGTGCCGCTGCTGGATATCACCGTCGCTGATGAGGAGGGTGCAACTGATGCCACCTTTGAAGTGGTGGATCCAGAGACAGCATGGTTATTCTGTACTTCCACATGCTTTCTTGAACGATGGCGGCCTCTATTTATGTGTCTTTCACAGTACTTCTGATCAGGGACAGCTTCTCGAGAGCACCGCCATTTCTTTCCATCTGTTCGACGACACCTACCAGGCTCGGGATCAGTGTTGCCAGCGAAACCAAGATGGAAAGTACCCCATCCCCCTACACGTACCACAAAGTAGGCAAAAGATGAACAAACAAACAGAAATGAAAAAAACACGAAGAAAAGCAGAAAAATATAGGAGACTAATATATCACTGGTAAATAACTTTATGGCACGAAAGTAAGAAACTACGCGAATCTCCTCTAACCCTTCGAAAATTGAAAGGTCTGATGTAAATTACCTATGAACATTCTGTAACTCACCTAAAATGTGAGATGCTGAACAAATATCCCGAACGTAAGGAAAACTGAAGTACAAGATGAAGTCCAGAAATACGCCAATTTTTAAGAGATAAAATTACTTCTGAACTGTATGCAGAATATTATTATTTTCAAATCACAAGTCATAAGATTGATTCTTTAAAATTGAAAAGAAAAACAGAAAGTATTAGTAGGAAATAACTTTTTTCACAATATTCTTCATGCTTCCTAAAACAATGTATATCTATCACAGAATAAGTAAAGTGTGTATTATTAGGAAATCCTATATGTGAAAGGACGCCCTAGAATATAACACGAGAAATCACAAATTCAGGTATGGAGATACTTCTAAACAGATATATAGGATTAAGAAATGGAACTAGATTAGCACTGAACCAAAATCTTTAGAATCCAATATAAGGTTCCAATTGTCTAAGAGACAATAGGGATTTCCCTACAAAGTAACTGAGACAGATAAGCAACAAGGTTTAAGACTCTTCGGAGTTGTTTCATTCACGGCCTTGTTATGAAGCAATAAGTGGCATACAAGGGATCTACTGTAAGTGGTGTCAACATTTAAAGAAGTGAATAAATGAAAAAATCACTCTTAACAACAGCATATTTTAGAAAAACACAATTCAAGTATAATATTACAACTCTCCTCGACAAGTTCTCATTTTTTAAAATGTACCCATAACAGAAACTTTATTTTCTATATAAGACACCAAAAAACCACTCAAAACCTCATTAGATTATGTAAGTAGGTCTTAATCAACTTCATCATTGAGAAGCTCTTCCCTATTAGGTAATAGGTAAAGAGTAAAATTAAATAGTAAAACCAGCATTACATGTGCTGGTCCATTTGATTTTGCTACTCCATTTTGGGGCAGAGTCGAAGAATAAAAGAACTGGTGGCTAAAAAATAACTTTTCGTCAGAAGAAAGCTCAAAACTTCGAATGACTAAAGTCGGTATACGATAATACGAACCCTTGACCTAAATGGTAAAAATGGATGACCTTAACCAACGTGTCCTGACCAAAAAAACAATGTTGTCGTATACTGAAGATCCAACGCCGTACAATGATGAATTCATGTAAATGGATGACCTAAATGGTAAAAATGGATGACCTTAACCAACGTGCTGACCAAAAAACAACGTTGTCGTATACAATGATGAATTCATGTACGATAAGTCGATAACCACACCAACACCTAAATTGATAAGGTCAAAAGCATGTTCTATTTTGGCACAATCAATGTCAACACTAGGTAGGGCAAATGCAAAATCTTACAATTGGAGGCATAGGGATCAGCTGACAAGCCAGAAAATGCATATGGGTTCAGAGACTTCTTAATAGGAGTAAGCAACTGGTGAGGAACCGGGATATTTGCCACGAAATGCTTGTAGATCAATGCCTGATGTTCCAGCTCCATCCACTGTGAAGGAGTGAATGGACCTCTGAACCTAGCGAAAGAGCCAGGCGTGCTTTCATTTGACCCTCCAGAAGCATAAGCTGAACCAAGAAAAAACATAAGAAAGTAGAATTTTTAACTTTTCAAATCAGAACCTGAATAGTATGCTTAACTCCAAATCAAAAAAGTGAACAAATAGAAAGATCAATTAACCAAGACATATAAGGTTGACTGAACTTCATAAATATCTGAGACTCAAACATCAAAAAGTCTCATTTTTTTCTTTCCTTTTCTCTCTCTTATTTCCTTCGTGCACCTACTTTATTGCTACATTTACTTTTTTCCCTTAAATGATGTGCAAAATTTCTCCAAGATGGACAAAAATCACCAAATTTTCCACCCAATATAGGATATAATTAACGAAGATTCTTCACAAGTTCAATTTTTTTCCTTTTTGGGGGTTAAATGAGCTTTTTCTTTTATTGACAAGACAATCAGAATCTACAGTTTTTCTTTCAAAAGACCCATCTCTATCCGTTGTACAGGAAAATAATAAAACAGCTAAACATGATTAAAACAAATCTTTTGCAAATCCGCGTCACTAACATCTAAATCTCCACACAAAAAGCCTTATTAATTTCCCAGTGATTAATAATCTAAACAGAATCAACCACCCAAATAAAAATTTAAAAACTAAGCAGATAACAACATTTCTGATACCTGAAGCAGCTCTGGTGTTGTAGGATCCAGAATCAAACAATGGGAAAGGAAGATTCCTAGCAGAAACATTATTAGTACAAAGAAAAGGGATTTCTTCAGACTTATTAGATGAAAAACTGAGCATAGTAGAGTGACCGCGTCCATCATTTGGGGAATCAGATCTCATAAACAAAGTAGAAGGAGTAGGAGTAAGGCCTTGCTGTTTACAAAAAGCAGACAAGTCATCTGCAGGTTTAGGGACTTTAGATGACCTCCAAATGTTGTCATCACAAGGCCCAGATCTCTGTTGTTTAAGTTGCCCAGATCCATTACTAGTCTCAGATTGTTGGGCAGTTGAAGTAATGGCTTCCATTGTCATCAACCCACCAAAATCCATAACTTAGAAAACACCACTGTATGAAAGTTGCACAGAGCATTAGTTTATATAGGGAAATTTCTGAGAGAAAATACAGTAGACGGAAAATATAAGCAGAGAAATGAAACAATGGTTGTTTAACTATTTGGAGTTTGCTTAAGAGATAGATAGAGAGAAGACAAAAGGAGTACAAGGGGCAAAAACCATCTTCTACATTTTAGCTTCTGGAAACATGTTAGCACATATATATCTAGTTTTGTTTCCCAAAAAGAAGCTTAGGTTTATACTCTTTTATTGTGCCAAATATACCTAAAATGTTTTTAACTTTAATAAAAAAGGAAAATCAGAGTATTATTTTTAGTGCTATACTTAGCAAGTGTTAAATAACTATATTATAAAAGTAGTTAGTAGTAACATAATTTGAAGTTTCGTTAAATTAATTAAAATTATAGTTTGGCCAGACTTGCCTTCACTTTCATTTACATCTCCCAGAATTAGAAAGAAAGTGACGTGTTTTTTTTTCTTTTGACCCCATTGTGAGTTGCATACAGAAGTATTTTTATTTCGCAAAAATAAGAATTATCCAAGCTGTTTAATTTGAATTTTTCAAGAGAACTTCTCCAGCAAAACCTTACCTCAGCCTAACGAAAGAAGAGATTAATTAGTATCCACGGATAGTTGACAATAAAATAACATAGTTAGTTTATTTTTTAAAATATTATAAAGTATTTCACATTTTATTAGTTTTTTTTAAGAAAATAACAAAAAAAAATTTATAAGGCAAATTAAATAACATTTCTATAAAATTTCTTAGACGACTAACGTCTTTATGGTATTCTACTTGCTTCATAGTCATTTTACACATTGGGTTTTTGATGCTTAGATCAATATTCATCTCGTACATCTTGACATACTTTCTTTAAGAAATTCTTAAATTATTTTACTTCATGCACGTTTTACGTATTGAATCGGCGTGTATACCTTAACATATGTTCTTTAAAAACTCTTCAATTATTTGACCATAACTTGTATAGTATGTTGTTGCCCAACAATTTTCTTCAAGTTTTTATTATTTAGAAATTTGTAAATATAATATTAAACCGACATAGTTAAATGTATCGTAGGTAAAACTTTTTTTCTTTAAACCGCGGAGTCTCAATTAACGTCATGTCTTATTATAGGTAAAAGAGCATTTACATTTTACATAGCACGCATGCAATGAGAATTATGATGAAATTAAAAAGAAAGTAAGTGATTGAAAAAATGCATAATACATAAACATGACCCTTAACTTGACTTTAACGAACAACTATGTCCTCCAACTTTGAGTGTGCACAAGTAAACATTTAAACTTATACACACATATCCTACCATGGCATAATACAATTTAAGTGCCTACTTGTGCACACCTAAAGTTAAAGATCATATTTACCAGCTGACACCAAGTTAAGAGTTATGTTTATGTATTATGCTTAAAAAAAATATAGATACATACTATAACTAGGTAGCTAGGTAGCTATTCCTATTAAGGAATATAATTTGTTTTTATTTTGAAATGAGATAAAAGTGTTTTGATATGACGAATGGACAACAATAGTTGATGGAAGAGTAATGATAAGTAATTTGTTTGTTGCTAATCAGTTAGGTATACGACATATAAATAAAGATGTAGTAGTATGCAAAAAATTGTCATTTGGGGGAAAATAATGCGTTACTTTCCTCGTGGGTTGAGGCTCATGCCGCAGATTAGGTGATAATATGCAGAATCCAACTGCCGCGTGGCAAACATGCAGATCAAGGCCAATCCGCCACACGAGTCACGACAATTCTACTTGTCTTTGTGTAACGCCGTTACTTTACACAAAACATTTTTAAATTTTATTCTTCCTTTTTTTTTTTTTGAAAAAAAATATTATAATTATAGAGGCTAAGTTCTATATGAATAAAAATATTTCCTCATCCATGATAAAATCCCTAGGGAAAAGATACTAGAATCACAAATGACAAAATATAAACTCAAAGATTACTCACATCTCAATTAACCAAAACGAATATATCAAAATCTGTTCAATTGATTAGTGGATGAGGGTGGAGGTAGAAGCTTAGATAGATAACATGAATTTTATATAAAATTCATGTTCATATTTCCATGTAAAATTTATACACATTCAAAATTTGATTTTGTTTACTTAAAAAAACACCTCTACGTTTGATAATCATGGACCTTATTTTGTATAATCGAATTTTTCCCCTTCAGTTAATATATCACTCTCTAATTAAAGCCCAAGATTTGAAAAAACAATCCAATATAGAAATATTACTTAAGCCAAAGAATTGAACAGAACCGATTTAGATTCGAAAATCATTTCTCCAGTCGAATATAAAATCCGAATAAATCAAAATTGATTGAACGTAACTAATCAAATGCCAAGATAAAAAGATTCAAAACTCATTTTTTTTTCTTCTTCTTTTTGCTTATGCAGTGGTAAAGAGTAATTTGTACGTAAAGCATGTGAATCCAACATATAGTGAGGATGTGGGGTTAATATATTTAAGGATCAGAACCCAAAGCATATCACCTAGGTAACGTTCCATCACTTAAAAAAATGTCTAAATCTAATAAATAAAAAAGAGCTGCGTCATTAAGTGCGACTCCATCACTTTTAACATTATTAAATGTTTTGCAGGTTTACATTAACTTGCTCAAAATGAAGTGTCCTTTTTCATCAATATAGCTAACCAACCCACCCTCTATTATTACATTCAGCAAGGCCACAATAAGTTGGTGGGGAAATAAATGAGAGATATTCTCAAGAGGACACAGACCTAGAAGTGTGTGGTGGTCGAATATTAGAGTAGGTATGGGATTAGTAGGTTTTATGTTTTATTTAAATATTTATTTTTTAAATCATTTCTTAACATCTTTCTTGTCATCGTGATTTGGTGCTCACTAAAGTTGGCGAAGGATGATAAAATTTCATGTTTAAATATAGGTATTCGACAAATTAAATACATGTAAACTGATGAAATAAAGGGACTGATTTATTTGAAGGAGTGTTTCATACATATATATATATATCTTTGTGCATGGGTATGCCATTGTAGACCTTCAACTAATTATTAGTGCAGAGTAATATACATGAAATTAATATTCCAACGACTGAGAGTGCAAAACTTTTTAAATTATCAAATTATATATATTTAATGTAATTAAACATATTATTCATAATAACACTATCAGATAAAATTGTAAATTTTTTTAGACTTAATTTTCTCAAAACAATTTCAACATATTTATTTGTTATCACGGGAGTCAATGACCTCTAATAACACTCAGATTTTGGGGTTTTCACGCTTAAAAGGTTTTTGGGGGGGTGTCGTCCAAATCATGGGTCATGCATGTATCTTTTTCCAAGAAAAATGGTGAATTTTGATAATCCAAGGTCGGGATAGTGTGATATAAGATAAATCGGCCACTGATAGAATTGTGCGTTCTCATATCTAATAGAGTAGGACCACTTGATGAATTTCTAGTTTACTGCTATATTCAACGTACCCACATTAAAAAGCTTACATTCTAAGCAGATTCTGTATATTGCTCCCATCCACCCAACATATGCCAATCCTTGTTTTTTTTCTGCACACCACACACCCCCATTCCATTTCATCTTCTACCCATGTTATCGCATTTATTCACATTTCAACTTGCCCATAAAACTTTAGACAAGTAAATAAGTAGCTTTACAGGTAAACTAAATAGATTTTGTAATTTAAAATAACAAAAGTATTCTGGACCACAATGATTATTCTCACTACTATTATATCTGCCTGGCTAGAACTGATTATTCGATGGTTTAATAGTCTGTTTGTATGTAGTGTGTGAAGAATTTGTAGCTGCCTTTTGTCTGTCAACAAACAAAATCACAAGGGGATTTAAGACAAAATTTCCACCGCTATTAAAACTACCATTCTTTATTTCTCCAAAATTTTGGGGCGGAGGTTTCAATTATATATGCAAATAGGTAAATTATTTGGCATTTAATTAATTAGTTCCGCTAGTAATCACGTCAAACATAATGGAGAATTTTCTCATGAATGTACATCTTAAAATTCACTAATGCGCGTAATACAAATATTAATGTAAAAAGGTTAATTTGTCAGTGCTTATAATTTAAATGTTGCGCATAGGTTTATAGGATATGTTCAAGAAAATTGATGTTTTTTCTTTTGGATCTTCCTCTGTTGTTAAAAAAATTGATGGCTTCTAATCGATAAGAGAAAATAAAGGAAAAAACTCTTATGACTGTAGCATGATATATAGATATATTAATGTATTAAATAAAGAATATGTTATTATTGAGTGAACTAATTTGATGAATTATGCTTAAAGGTTGATATCAAATTAGTGCAAATTGATGAGAGTTAGTTTGTAAGCAAGAACATCTAGGTATATTAATATGTGTAGTGGATCGTATCAATTGCTTTTTTAGGTATATTAGTGTGTATAGTGGATCATATTAATTGTTTTTTTTCTCCACTGTTTTTTCTTTAATTCTGGCAATTTACCTTCTTTGATAAGTAAGAAACCAAATTGGGTGACTTACCTTTTAATTTACTCATTTACTCTCATAATATATATTTTCTCAAGTCAATTTCATGAAAGTCAAAATATTCAATTGGGGTACATAGATTTAAAGTCTTTTATTTTGTTTTCTCATTGATTAGTTTATTTTACTTAGAAATGAAGTCTTTCAAAACATGTTTTGTATGTATTGCTATTAAATGCCTGTGAGAGAAATACAAGCAATGATGTCGCTGCACAACCAACAAATCATTACAGAGACATTAAGAAGAAGCAAACATGTGTTGCTCTAATTTTCAATTCATACTTGTTAAAATTGTTTCAATTGATATTATGCTAGCGTGTGTTAAGCAGGAAAGGAAAATGTTTTTCGAAAAATATATTATCTTAAGAGTATTTGTATGTAATTCTAGCAAAATACTAATGGGAGTGGGGGTTCGGGGGATAGTCCAGAGGTGGGTATAGGGCCGTAGGGGCATTAGTAGGTGAGAATGAGACAATAAACTTGAAATGTCACTTATGAAACTTATTTTCCTTACTTTCATTAGAAAAGTTATTTTCTTTATTTTTAAGTAACTTAATTTTCTCGAGAAAAAGGTTTTCAAATATTTGAACTAACCAAATATAAGAAAATGGAAAAACGTTTTCCTCGGTACCAAAACACTCCTTTTTTAACAATTTCGTGGTGACGGAGTTTCAATCCATTCTTTGTCGACTGAATCTTTTAATATTCTGAATTGCTAACAATTATCAAATTCCAATGAAATAATGGTGTAGTAATAAACAAGTTTAACTTCACTAGTAGAGACTAATATTTAATAACTGAAATATAATCATACCGTGAGAAATTAATTTTGCAAAAACGTAAAGAAAGTGAAGAAAAGGGTATAGATAGCAACATTATACGTGAGCCTTATGTATTGGGCCTCTTGTAAGAAGATCGTATTTGGGCTGCCAATTTTACTAGGACCGGACCGAAGCCCTTTTGCTGCTGCTGTGTGTGGCCTTCGCCACTAGAGATCATATTTGGATGAGAAAATTTGAGCGGCCCAAAAATCTATTCGTCTAATTTTCACAGCCCAAAAGAATCTTTTGAGTTCACTCCTCTGTAGCTTTGATAAGGTTTGGTGAAATAGTGAATAAAATGCCACTTTTTTATTTTTTTTTAAAAAATAGTCGCATCTGCTAGATGAAAAAAATAATACTTATGGACTAGAGTTAGAGTTTGATTATATCATAATCATTTTAGAATAACAACAATGATAAGGGGGGAAAGAAAAAAGTTGAAGATTATAAGAGGGACTTAGACATCCTTGTTTGTTGTGGAATTGAGGAGATGGTGGGAGATAAAAATTTCACAGATTGGGCACTTAAAGTTTCCATGGTGGGAAGTGTTGAAAGGATGGATTTGATTAAATTTTAATTAGGACAAGTCAAAATTTAGTTGAATCATCATTAATATAAGGATGGGTCATTACTCCATCAAAGATTATTTGGGCCTGTATAAATTTAGGGGCCAGATGGGTCGAATAATAACGAATCATAACTTAACCTCGCTTAACTCTTATCAAGTTTAGTTTATTATCAAACGAAGTAAATACAAAACTGATATAGAAGTAACATTTTTTTCTTAATTGTAGTTATATATATAATAAATATTTTTTTTAAAATAAAATATATTTTGAATGAGCTACATATTTTGATAAATTTTCTTACGAGTTGGATTACATATTTAGTTCAACGTTTAAATGGGCTAATTTGGGATGTCCCCATCCCAACCTGGTCAAACTTGGAAAAGATTATATTTTCGTTTGAAATTGCACGAATTGTCTTTAAAAATTTATTTATTTTCCACTTAAAATAAGTTGATTTTTAATTTTAACCTTTCCACAATTGAATTTATGCTTAGGAACTGAATGTGGGGCATTATGTAAAAATATTAGTATAATACAAATAAAATATCTTTTTTCTCAAGCATTTTAACACTAATAATTTTCGAATTAAATTTCTCCACATAATGACTTACTTTAATTTCTACATTTGGTATGTATGTATAAAAGAAAAGGAAGAAATGCAGAAAGAAGATAAAGAATAAAAATAAGACTGGGGAATAAGCGATGTTTTGATTCTCTCGTGCTTCTACGATTCTCTTCTGTTGACTCATCTCTGCACAGTTTGAAAAAAAGATGTAAATTGTTTCCCTTTCTTTTCTTGACTTTATTTCATTTTTTAAGCACGCCATGATCAGGTGATGTGTATTTGTCTTCTTTTGTATAATAATACATAATTAGTTGTTCACTTTTAAATTGACACACTTATTTAGAAAAGTAATAATTGATATAATAAGTTTACCATTTTGTCTCTATTAATTATGAAGTGAATTAATTAAAAACTTAAGATTTTCAAAAATATCTACCTTTTTCAAAGTAATTAGTTGAAGGTATAATATATAAAAAATATTATTTTTTCTTAATTTATCAAAATGGACAAATAATTATGGATAACTAAAAAAGAAAAAATGGACAAGTAATTAGAAACGGAGGGAGTAATGAATTAAATAAAAAGCACGTTTACTACGACTTTGAAAAAAGAAGCAATTGCATGAGTTTTGGTACTATTTTTCATGACATTCTGAGCAAATACAGCCTTTTTTGCCTTCCAGCTTTAACTAATCTATACGTAAAAATAGTTGTTAGTTTTGTTTATTCCTTATGCTGTATGGAAACTAATATAAAGTTTCTATAATCCGTTTGCCAGGAAAAAGCAAAAGAAAAGCTAAAGTAGCTACATGACGATCGAATAGTGAAAGGCCGATTGTGGCAGACATTAAATTAAAGGCACCCCTTGTACCCAACAATAAACATGAACAAGAAATTTTGGATATTCATTTTATCCCCCTTGTTTTATGTAAAAAATAATTTGGTGTACGAAATATTTTTTAAGATTACATGTATTGTAGCCGTAAGAATTAATAATTGATTTCACTGCTTGAACATATAACATATAGATTGCAACAACTGAAGCATTGAAAATTACTTTTAGTAGTGATTTGTTTTTTTCCAGTAAAATAAATTGCTTAGTTTTAGCTAGGATGAGTTTGCTTTTTGAATTTTAAATTTCTATTACTAAATTTTTTGTTTGTTTAGATATTTTAGTTTTTTTTTTTTTTTTGAATTCTTGTTAGGTAGATTTTCTGCAAATTAGATATTTAAAATTCTTTATATTTAACAAAATTATTGAAAGACAATTTCAATCACTTTTAATATTTTTGTTGCTCTAGAAAACTAAAAAAACTGTGTATTTTGGCTGTATCCTAGAAGTCTACTAGGCGTTAATGTTGATGTCCTTGATGAGGATACCTTTGAACATGCTACTCTATTTGTGGTTTCTGTTCCATTTCTTGGAGCTTTTCTCTTTTTGTGATTGAATATCTAGGGTGAACTGGCCCTTCTGCAACCCTAATCAATTAAAACTACCCAACTCTTCTTCAATTAACTTGTGAGTAGTGAAATAATACTCCAAAATTTATTTGGACTTTTGGTTGATAAGTAAGATGCCAACAATAGCATGCTGCATGCCTATAGGAAGAATGAATCAGAATTGAGAAGTCTATTTTTGTAATTTTGTCATCAGCAATTGAAAAATCTAAAGGAGGACTGAAGCCAATGAGCATAGTGGGTCTAGATAGAGAGAATCTTAGCTGAATATGACATGACACACATGCCTTGGACTATGACATCTCACACACACAAAGATACGTAAGTGTACCGTATACGTTTGTCCATGATGAATACAAATTTTATGATTTTAACTTGTAAATGTGTGCTCTTTTAAATTATATAGTAATGATTTTAAATTTATCACGTAAAATGTCGGAGTTTGAAAACTTTACTAAGTATATTTAAAGAGTGGAAAAAGGTTAAAATTACTTCTGAATTATGTGAAATAGACCACTTATACCATCCGTTACATTTAAGGATCAAAAATACCCCGTCATTATCTCAAGAGATCACAAATACCCCTCAAGAGTTAACACCAATTTTTTTTAATGATGTGGCAAGCCATGTGGACTTTTCGAGATAGACCAAAATGGAAACATGACACTTACATTGAAATAGAGGGAGTATGTAATAGGTGTATATACGCGTGTTGAAGAATACATTAACAACCTTTTATATTTGTTAGTAATAATTTTCTTTTAGACATTTGAATTATGACTTCATTTTTTTACCCGTATTAGAGCTCGACTAAATTTGAATTTACGCCAGAAAATCTCACATTGGAGGTAAAATGTTTCATACCAAAAGCGACTCTCACATTTGAATTATGACTTGTTCCTATTAAAAACCGGAATACATGATAAAATATTCATATGATATTAGTACGTACATACTCCTAACTCAAATTTTGGAATTTATTTATGCGTGTTCTCAAGCGTCTATTTGAGAACACGCACAAAAGCTTTTAAAAAACTTGAGATGAAATTTCTAATAGAAACACTTTAATATGTTTAGATACTCAATCGAAACAACCTGTAGTTTGAGTTTGTAAGTAAAATTTATTTTACAAAAATTTAAAGGCTAGATGTTATGTATTCAGCCAAAGATGAACGAGGTTTATTTGTGTAAGGAGTTATAAATGATAAGTGAAGGAACTTTAATGGGGGAAGAGGAAGGATAAGTCTCACTCACTAAAAAGGGGAAGTAGATGAAATACCTTTTTATTTCAAGGATAGGGGCAGGGCACTGCAGCGTTATATGGTCGTTCTCAGTTAGGTTGCTGTATACCTTTTACTTTTTCTGTTGACTCCTGATTTGCTCATCTTAATTTAGATTTTGCTTGGATTTTCTGTACCCACCTGAATTCACTGGACCAATCCTTTAACACCCCCCTCCACCACATTAAACTTTTAATTAAGCTAGTGTTCCGATCAATTTGTGCGTATTTCCACTATTTCATTGAGTAATTTGTGCGTATTTTCACTATGTCAAATTGAAAAAAATTGCATAATATATTTTTCGTTAGACGAAATTTGAACAAGAGACCTGATGATTATGTGCTGTCCATATAAATACAACTCTACTGTTATATGAATTCACACTTTTGGAATCCCAGTCTCAAGGTCACTTCAGACTCAACCTCAGCTCTTTATTGCTCTCGACAAAAACGTTATCTTTATTTTCTATGTATTGGGTATGAATTTAATTTGACTTTGACAAATGTTAGATGGGAAAAATGGGATATTTCTTTTACATTTTTATCAACTTTCCTTTCTGGTGATATATATTTTTTTTGGTTGTTGAAAGAATCCAAAGTTTTCCTTTATTGAAGTATGTAATTTGGTCATGTACGATTGATAATTAACTCAGCTTGTATTGGAATATATTATTGAAAAGAGTACCACCGAGGTCCACTAACGGTACACCTCGCATACGAAAAAGAAAAAAAAAGTATAATATTATATAATTTAGAGAATTGTTACTACTTATGGTAATTATTACTATTTATTGTCAATAATTCAGTACCAAGTTCATTGAATAAACACAAATAATAATACATGTGTATTCTTTAGGAAGTACAGCAAAAAAAATAGGCGCATAATTTTTTCATAACGTCAATAATTTTGGATTTGGCTCTTCATTTCTCTTCTATCTATTTTCTCCTATTTTGATTAATGATAATATGACATAAGTTAAATTAAATGACTAAGATTTAATTGTCCAAAGTAAATCTCTAGCCATGAATTAGTTAATAAATACATTATATATTTGATTTTAAAAATTATTATAATCCCATAATCTTAATTCTTAGCAACATAGGAAACAGTTCTCTTCCTAAATTGTTTTTACGCATGATGTTGTTTCTCCTATTTTATTTCACCTCTTTTCTCCCTATTTCCTCTAAGATGCAACAAAATGATTAATTTAAAAAGAAAATGTCCTAGGTGAAAAAAATATATTAGGAGAGCCCTTTTTTTCCTATATTTACAATAATTTTTAAAATTAAATATATAATGTACTTATTATTTCCTACAAACTCAATTGGCAGCGTAACAAAACAAATAGGCGCATAATTTTGCCCCCTCTGTATTACAGTATGCATTTACGTGAACTAATTGGCCGGCCACTTTAATATATCTTGACGAATATGGCTTAGCATATTCTTTAATGCTAGTACATTCCTAGGTACTGGCGGAGAACACAGAGATATATATTCAGCTAATAACCTTATAAAAGTTACTAGAGAAATGAATTAGACGTCGAACGATAAATTATGGGTGACCAAAAAGTTGTTCTAGTCACTGGTTGTGCCAAGGGTGGCATTGGTTACGAATATTGCAAGGCATTCGCTGAGCGAAACTGTCGAGTTTTTGCATCTGATGTAGCTCCACGAATGTCTGATATGATAGATCTACATTCAGATAAAATTGAGACACTTGAGCTAGATGTTGCGTCGGATGAAAGCGTAGAATCTGCTGTGAATTCAATAATATCCAAATGTGGGCACATAGATATCTTGATCAACAATGCTGGAATAGGCAGCACGGGTCCTTTAGCCGAGTTGCCTTTGGATGAATTCCGAAAAGCTTATGAAATTAATGCATTGGGGCAATTAAGGATGGTTCAACGAGTAGTTCCTCACATGGCATCGCGATGCAGTGGAAGTATAGTGAATGTAGGGAGTGTTGTGGGAAAAGTGCCCACCCCTTGGGCAGGGTCTTATTGTGCTAGTAAAGCTGCAGTTTTTTCTATGTCACACACTTTGAGGGTTGAGTTAAGCCCGTTTAATATAAATGTAATTATTGTGGTCCCGGGTGCTATAAGATCAAGTTTTGGCAATAATAGTGTGGAAAGATTGCACAACTATGAGTGGAAACTTTACAAGGATTTTAAAGAAGCTATAATTGAGCGTGCAAAGGCTTCTCAAGGGAGTAAAGCGACTGATGCATCAGTATTTGCTACACATGTAGCAAAGAAGGTGTTGAGTCCAAAACCACCAAAGGTGATTGAATTTGGGCATATGATTGGACTTTTTTCTTTACTTTCTTGGTCCCCTCTTTGGGCTAGAGATTTGTTCTTATCGACTAGATTCAAGTTGAATCGCAAGTTCATTAAGGTGTAATAACAATTGCTACTTTAGTTTTTTTTTCTTTCTTTTAACTCATCATGATCAGTGTTACTTCCACATGCCTTTTAATCTATTGAAGTGATGATCATATCCTACCACTATATTCTTCTCCCTTGAATAATAGATTAAGACGAAAACATGGATCCGTCCAAAATCTAGTTGTTTGTTGTAATAGGGGAATTGTCGTTGAAAATATTGATTGAAAATGTCTCTCAACTACAAGTGTGCTTAAGACATATAGTTGAACACTTTGGCTGGGCATATTAAGTACCACTAGATGGCACCCCCCACATGTTTCAGGGCATTTTAAAGTGACACCGGACTCGTACGCTCATGAGTACTCCTTATAAAGCCTTTAATTTAACGCACATTACAAGCCAATATAGCTTAATTCTTAAGGCCTTCTCTTCTGAGACCAAGTTAATAATTGGTCATTTGTAATATCATTACAGCTACAAGTAGTATAACACACTGTTGTCTCAATTTTGCTAGGCACAAATGGTCATAGTAGTAATAAAGGATGGGGAACCCTTTATATACAGGTAAACCACATTATCCAAAAAAGGGTTATTTGACAGGGCCTATTCAAAGCAGACAGAGCAAAAAAATAGAGACTCCTATCCACATTCCACTACCCATCTGTTTCAACAGCCAAATGGACATGAAAATGAAAATGAAAATGAAAGAAAGCAATTTTTGTTGGGGTAGCAAAGAGGTACTGTACCTTTTAAAATAAAATAAAATTGTTAGGCCCATTGTGTATTTGGTGGAGTTACTCATCATTACTTCAATCAAAAAAGGGTCATCTCTCCCACATTCCATTCTCTATCTTTACTTAGTGTATCGGCAAAATCATTCTCACTGGAAAATTTGTCTCCGTGGAATATTTCATGCAAAATTGCATGCAATATATAGGAATAGTCAAGCCAGTGCAAAAATTTTCCCTTTGTACATTCAGAATTCACCTCTATATTATTGCACCCAACGTAATTCTCCAAGAAAAAAAAAGAATAAAGAAAGATGCTTAGGAAAAGTGATTTGACTGGTACTTCACCTTATTTTTTTGTTTATTCATTCATTGTCCGGTCATCAAATTGGTGCTCACTAAATTTATTTTCGTGCCAGAAAGTTCTCCTTTGGATAAAACTAATATTCTCTAACAAAAGCGATTCCATATGAAGGACATAACCTGAAACGTAATACTTCACCTTAATTATGCCACAAAGAAACTCATAGTCACAATTTGCAATGGACTAATGCCTGGTAGAATACTAAATTAATAAAAGCAGCAAAAGAAGATTTTTTTGAAAAATTTGCCCGTGCTAAGTGACCAGATGGACAGTATGTGTTTCTGGATATGTTGAAAATCTAAAGCTAAGCTTCGCTGATGCAGTTGGATGACTGTAAAAGGCAATAGGCCATAGCTAATTGATTGTTATATCATGTCTTATTAATACTATCTTTGTAGATTTATGGCTCCACTCTTTTTCCTCTGACACGTTTACTAAAATCACCATTAATGATTTCACTTGTTACTCATTAAACTCCAACAGATATAATATGGAGTTTGATTTTAATTTTGTTCACAACAATTAAACCAGTGTGGCTGGTACGTACTTTAATTGCACAGTTTATTTCATACAACGCCTGCTCTTCTTTTCTTTCTATTAAGTTGCAGACACATTAATTTGTTTGTTCTTTCTCATTATACACAGTAGAAGCACAAATCGATTCTAATCAACAGTGTTTCTTAAGTAGTATAGAAAGCAAAAGGGAGAAAAGCAAAAGCAAGAGAAGGATGCAGAGTGGAGCGTAAGAAAAAGCAAAAGAAGATGTCTTTCTCAAACACAGATCCCAATGGAATGCAGGAAGGATGCCCGGCATTTCTTGCTGGAGCTCATTCTTTTTGTTTACTAGTTTAAAGGGACTTGCTTTCTTCTCTTTGCAAATCTTTTTACTGGGATATATATATATGTATATGCTCTCTCACACACATATAGCCCAACTAGTATTTAGTTGTGTTTAGTGAGTCTACAGCTAGAAAACAAAAATAGGAAATGAGTTTGAAAATGGTGTGGTGGGGAACAAAAGAAAGGCTGTGAGTATGATTAGTTTATTTGTCTCCCAATGATTGACTTGCTTTGCTCCAAGAAGAACTTGCTCTGAATCTCTTTAAGAGTGTCAGGATTTTTTTTTCAATTTCATAGTAACAAAGATGAAGTCTTTGGGTAATGATGACAATAGCAACAACAACAACAACAACTGGCTTGGTTTTTCACTTTCCCCTCACTTAAACAGCTTAGAGGGTCCTCTTACTGATCACCATCACAGTACTCAACCTGGTTCATCAAGTGATGTTCAAAGTTCAGTCCCAATTAGATTTTCTCCAACTCATCTCAACTATCCAGCTATGTACTATGAAGGTGACAATGCAACCCTTTTCTCTTCTTTATCAGCTATGCCTCTCAAGTCTGATGGTTCATTATGCATTATGAAAGGTTTCAACAGGTCACAACAACCACAAGGTTTCTGCACAAAACTTGCCTTCTTTTAATGGGGTTACTTCTTTTTTTTTTTTTTTTCATTTTGTGCTTTGGGATTCTTGCTTATTTATAGAATCTTCTTTGACTTTATTTTTGAAGGTATGGTAAGTTCAACACCCAAACTGGAAGACTTCTTTGGTGATGCAGCAATGGGGTCTCATCACTATGAAAGTTGTAACAGAGGAGGTATGGCTCACAGTTTACACAACATTTACTATAACCAACATCAAGAAAATGAGACCACCAATAGCCAAGATTTCTTGAATCATATTCAAGAAAACACTAGACATCAGCAGCAACGACAGAACTACCCTGATTTCTCAGTATTTAGAGGACATGAACTGTATCACTCAACAGAACAGGGGAAAACAGAGTGCAGCAATCTTCAGGTTCCAACAATGACAGGTGATGAGATGTCTGGTATGAATAACTGGGTGTCAAGAAACTATCAAAATCAAACAGGACATGCATTGGAGCAGAATATGATAGGCTGCATGGCTGATAATGGTGCAGAATCTGGTTCTGTTGGTGCAATGACATATGGAGATTTTAAGTCCCTTAGCTTATCAATGAGCCCTGGCTCTCAATCAAGCTGCGTTACTGGAACACAAACACAACAAATCTCTCCAACTGTCACAGACTGTATTGCCATTGAAACAAAGAAAAGAGGGTCTGAGAAGGCGAATAATCAAAAGCAAATTGTTCATAGAAAGTCTATTGATACATTTGGACAAAGAACCTCACAGTATCGGGGCGTCACTAGGTAATTAATTACTCTTATTTTGAAGTAATAACTTAATATGTTATCTGATTACAGTAATAATTATACTGATTTTTACATCTGAATTAATTTAGGCACAGATGGACTGGTAGATACGAAGCTCATCTATGGGACAACAGTTGTAAGAAAGAAGGACAGAGCAGGAAAGGAAGACAAGGTTTGTGTCAAACATATTTTTTTTATATCTTCTGATGAATTGTTCTCTTTACTGATATAAAAATGCTTCTTTTTCTAATTTTTCATGATTATTGCTGGGGATGCATGTCGGTTCTTTCAGTCTATCTAGGTAAATGTTGATTTATATTTCTATTTGAAATGATTGAGTCATGAGTGTGTATATATCTTGTTATTAATCAAATGATCATATAATTTAGGTGGATATGACATGGAAGATAAAGCTGCAAGATCATATGATTTAGCAGCACTGAAGTACTGGGGACCCTCCACGCACATTAATTTCCCGGTAAGCGGTATTAGATTGCTCAGATGGTAAACACTCTCCACCACTAACCCTAATGTTGTGCAAGGGTCGGAGCTAGGAAGGTTTAAAAAAAAAGTTTGATTATTTACCAATTGTCAATTTTTTGTTTATGGTGTTATATAGTAATTTTCTTTTTGAATGTCGAATGCAGTTGGAAAATTATCAACAAGAGCTTGAAGAAATGAAGAACATGACAAGGCAAGAATATGTAGCTCACTTGAGAAGGTTAGGTCTTTATCTGCTTAAATGTATTGTCATAAAATCTATCGTTATATATTTTTTTCCGTACTTAATCAGTATTCATTTTGATTTGTCCGAATTTCTGCAGAAAGAGTAGTGGATTTTCAAGAGGAGCTTCAATGTATAGAGGAGTGACAAGGTTTGATACTCACTACAATTTAAGTCAGCAATTTTATTAAGGAAAAAGTATTTTTTCTTTTATACAAAAATTGAAAATTGCTCTTTTTCTCGTTTTGGCTTTAGCAGACACCATCAGCACGGGAGATGGCAAGCTCGTATCGGCCGAGTGGCCGGGAACAAGGACCTCTATTTGGGGACATTTAGTGAGTACATTTTACCATTACCATGCTCTTTGATGCTACTTTTTCTTATTATTACAGAAAAGTTCAGCTTAACCTGTTAATAAGGAGTGTTCTATATTATAAAGGCAATTTTATAGTAAATCTTTATCTGTTAGTAAAAATGCCAAGTCTTAAAGTTGGTAGTAAGGCTGATCAAGAACCAATAAGAGTATGTAGAGAACTTTATGTCAGCAAGGCTGGATTTTACTCATAAGGCTGTATTTCTTTTATGGGAATCTTTCACTTTTTACTGCCTAATCTAAAGTCTAAATATGGTTCTCTCTCTTTTTGCTCTTTTCCCCTCATTGTTTTTGTTTTGTTATACACTTCCCTGAATGAAAACTGCTCCTGCATATACTTTGGCTGACTTTTCAGCAAAGCTGTCTCTGATTCAATCTCATTGGATCTATAATTTAATCTCACTTTTAAGAACTATTATTTGTAGTTATCTATTAGGTGATGAAACACTATCCTTTTATATTGTCGGTGTATACAAGTTAAACTCTTGGATCAATACTGCAGGCACCCAAGAAGAAGCTGCTGAGGCCTATGACATTGCTGCAATTAAATTTCGCGGTGTAAATGCTGTGACAAACTTTGATATATCAAGGTATGATGTGGAGCGTATTATGGCTAGTAACACCCTTCTTGCTGGGGACTTAGCTAGGAGAAAAAAAGAAACAGAAACAAGCAAAGAAATCTGTAATCAAAACCTTATTGCAAATGCTAGCCATCATGGTGAAGTTAATACCCAAAATAAAGAGGAAAATGGAAATGCAGTAGACTGGACAATGTCACTTTATCAGTCTTCCTCTCCTGGAATAGACACAAACACAATGAGCTCTACTATACTACAAGGTCAGATGGATGAATCTGCACGAATTAGCACTCACTTGTCAAATGATTCTTCGCTAGTAACTAGCCTTGGCAGCTCGCGAGAAGTCAGCCCTGCCAAAAACAATGGCCATTTGATGCATAATTTCGCGATGCCTCAATCTGCACCAAAGCTAATCTCTAGTCCAGCAACTAATATCACCTCTTGGATCTCATCAGCCCAGTTAAGGCCTAACGTCCCTGTTTTTGCTGCATGGACAGATGCTTAATGCTAACATCATCCAAATTTCAGTATCTTGTTTTTTTCTTTTATTTGTTTTCTAATGCAAGTTGATGATAGTTCCAAAAAGCACAATTTGCAAACTTCTATCTATGAATGGATGAATCAATGAGTTAAAATTGTACGAAATGGTTGACTAATTAGAAAAATCCAATTTATAATTAGTGTTATTCTATTTGCGGACCTATATTAAGTACAAAAACAGCTCAATATGTTGCCAATAATGCAAAGATGTGATCTTTAGCTTTAACTTTTGAGGCCTTGACCATAACAGGAATTAATGCTGTCTTTTCTCCTATGTAATTCTCCATTTTTTTCCTCTTAAAACATCATTACAAGCTTTCTTTCTTTCATCAACTTTCTCTAAAGGTGATGAACATGCCAGCCTATTTTTCAAAAAAAGTAGCAAAATAGATTGCCAATTAGGATCTTTGCTGGCTTATTAATTGACTTTAGGTTCTATTACTTTGTTGCATCCACTTTCTCTAGTACCTAATCTCATTCCATATTGCTAATAATTTTTTGGGGACCCCTTATTTTGTAAAGTAAAAATACTCCCTCCAACTGAAATTAAAAAATTGTCAAAAAAAATAAAAGAGATAGTAAGACACACAAATTATAACATTTAATATTGTCCATCTTCTTCTGTTCAATAGTTTCATTCGAAAATTTAATCGAGTCTTAGACCATGAATATGAAAGCATAAAAAGTTTTTTCCGTTTTGATATCATATTGAATTGTTTGAAATTTGTTGTTGAAATTAATTTATCTCAAGCGGAAGAATAGGGTGCTATATAATTCTGTATTCATCATTTCAATTTGCTTTTGTATTGTTTCAAATTGGACTAATTAATATGCTGGTAAACAGGAAATCAAAGTAGCTAAAAGTCTAAATTGACTCTTATCTAAATAAAGCATAACCAAAAAAAGTAAAGGATTTGGAATAAAACGTTCCGTCCAGTTTGCAGTGGAATATTTCACACGATGAAAAAGGGTTTGTATACTAAAATAAGACATGACTTAACAGCTGGTGCTAAAGAAAAAGATACTAGTAAAGGAAGAATTTTTAAAGTCAAAGAGAAGATTTGATTGTCGAATAATTGAGAATTTGAATTTGTGAAAAAAATGACACAATTTTTCTAATATCATGCTTTTGTAGATCCGTACATGACCAGCTGATTAGCTTATGCACCAATATTCTTTTTTCCCCATCATTTCTCTATCAAGGATGTGATAACTGATAAGTTATTAATTTGAGAATTTTGATTGTCATGGAAAATAGAGTAAGCTGACTAGTGACTAGTAGGCCGTGGTTATTATAAAAATAGAGAAAGTTAAAAAAATAAATAAATTAAACTACGTGAAATTGAACAAAAATATTTTCAATTAATAATTGTTCTATGTCATTAATATTTTGGTGGTCAAAAACTGCTCTTACAATTACTTAATGGGTTAAAATGTTTTTTTTTTCCAAATAATAACACATTCTTTTTCTAATAATATTTTTTTATTTGCAAATTTTTATTCAGTTAATCTACTTCAATTTGGAAAAAACTAAGAAATAAAAATATTTTTATCGTTATCTAAATGAAAAATAATGACGGGGTTACCATATATGATCTTTTATATATAACCAATATTATCAATTAAAAAAATACACGAAGTTATTCTATTCTAATTTGTAAAATAAGATTAAGAAGACATGTAACGTTGATTTTTCACTTTCATGGTACTGTAATATTAACCCCCGTGTGCGCGCAGTATTAAGAATCTTATTATGATGTCCTGTAATATATATTTTCATTTCATCCCGGCCTAATCATCATATTTTTAGTCCTATGTTGACCTAGTGTTTCTTCACTATTAGGCTCAATTATGTAAATGATACCATTTGAATAATCTTTTAAAAAATTGAGTCAATCAGCAAGGGGCTTTATTTCTGTTTACTTAGCTATAGCTATAATATTCTAGATTGTTATATAATTTTACCATAGAGTTATTCCGTTTAATTGGTTAGAGGTCTCGAAAGTGTGAAGGGGAAAAGCACAAATACATGAACATGTTATGTTCAAATGTCTAATGATCTAGCAAGTACAGAATATCGTCACATCAAACCAAATCTATTAAGAACTTCAAAAATTTCTAATTCATAGATGAATAACGCAGTGCAGGTTATAATAGTGTGACCTATTTTTGCTGGATACGGGCTCACACAAAAATTGCATGGGCTCAACATCGAGAATGGCCCAATATAATGGGCCCAAGTTCTGTTAAGCCTGTAAACTGGACGCTCCTAGCAAGATACATCTTTGATGTACTAACTATTGGTTCATTTCCTCCTAGGTTAAAGCTTGAGATGGATCAAAATCAATTTCTGGCTAAGTTTTAATTTCGTATCGATGATCAAGGTGTAAGTGCACGATTGCTGATTTTAGGACCCCATTAAAGGCCGTGGTGCATAAATCTTTGTAAGTTTAGTCACTCCAAAATTAACTTTCGCTACCCAAAATTGAAAAACCGCTACCAAAGTTGTAAAGCATCTTTTGTGTAGCTACACAAGATGATACTGAACCATATTTTGAAATGACCGTCTTAAGTCAAATTAAAACATTCAGTACTACTGTGACCTTCAAGTAACGAAACGTATAGTTTAGATTAATCAAATTTAGAATTCGCCATTACTAAAAGATCATTTTATAGTATCATGTGTTTCTTAGTCAAGAGGTCACAATTTAAATCGAAATATCTCTAGTTCAAATCCTAGTATGTTGGGAAAGAAAAACAAATCTATTACTAGCATTGGTCACAACTGTTGCCAGCAATAGAATTAGTCCCACAAGCTTCTTGGCCAACTCACTAAATCTTGAATATCAGAAAAACAAATCAATAAATGGCAAACGATTGGTGGTACTAAGAGAAAGGTGGAGACTCATAATAAGTACCACAAGAAGTCATTATTGATTAGTTTTCTCCTATCTTTTTCAGGTCAGCCTAATAATAGAAAAGAAAAGAAAAAAAGTTGTTACGTGTGCTTCCCCAGAGTTGGTAAATCACCATCGGGACCAAATTCTGGATAAAAAGTTTTGTCGACCATAATATCCAATCAGACAACAATCTCTCCACATCAATGATCTATGAGGTTGCCGCATGTTTGAACTTTGTCATACCAAGTATTTCTAGAAGATTTTGACACAATTGTCTTCTTCCCTAACCTTAACATTAGTTACAAGTGTGCTAAATAGCACCCACTACACTCTTGGATGCAAATTTAATTAACATAACTAGGATTATGAAGACGAGTTTTGACAAGATGGGTTGCTCAGATGGTAAGCGTTCTACTCCTCTGACCTTGAAGTTGCAGATTTTAGTCACCAAGAGAGCGAAAAAGATAGGAGCTCCTAGGGAGGACAAAAAAAATATGAATTTTGTAGTTGATAATTTTCTTTAGCTATGTGAAGTGTAGTAACAAGGACAATTAATTACAATATGTGGTTAAACAAGAACATTTTTTTCTAATAATTCCTATATATCACTTCAAAAGAAAAGAGAATAAGAAACATAGTGATGACCAATAATGTAAGGCACTTAAAATAAATGGAGATCCACCATTTCCAATTATTTGTCCATGGTACGACACAAGTGGAAAATATACAGACCAAATAATGAAAGGATTGAATAGTACTACTTATTACACCCTTGAGCTAGATCCACCGTGAATGTCGTTATCAATGGTGCTCCATATATATATATATATATATAAGCCCTGTTACTTAGTACGTACGACATTGAATGAACTTGTTTACCAGCTGACCAATTTTACCGAGAGCACATGTATGTACCTACCTTTGCTATATGTTAAGTTGCATTCACCTTTGTGTTAGGAAACGCAAGGCACTAACAAGCATTTCCGACAGGATAACAGTGGAATAATACCCAAGTCTAACTTTCCGTTTCAATTTGATCCAAGAGAAGACAAACCAAATCAAGCAATACGAAGAATGGACAGCAACTATATCAACCAAACAAAAACAACAAGATAAGAATAAGCCAATCACACAAGACACAACGATATACGTGGAAAACCTTTCGATGTGAAGAGTAAAAAACCACAGGACCAAAAGCTCCACTATAAACACCAAGAGTTACAAAATTATTCTCCAAAATTGGCCACAAAACAAGCGCCAAACAACGAGCAACAACAAAACAAGATTGCACCAAAACTAGAGAATTAAAGGAGAGATTTCACCCAAAAATGAGCTACTGTTCACTCCCCAAAATCAGAAGCTACAGTGCTTCAAATCCGATCTCCACCGTGGAATTGCAAGAACCAGATGCTGAGAACTCCTAGTTAAAATTTGAGCACGATCCAACGGTTAATGAAGCGGCAAACTCTGTCTGAAGAGGACTGCCTGAGCAGAAAATTTTCTGAAGCAAAACGAGATTTTTCTCTCTCTCAATCTTTAAAACGGATTTCTCTTGATTTTTCTCTCTTGTGTTTCTGAAAATAAGACCTAAATAAGTCTTATATATGCCACATAATATTAGGCTTATGGGTTAAGGTGAGCTGGTCCTAATAAGACTTTTATTTATCCACATAGGAAGGGAAAAAAGATCCTAAACCCAACACATTGTACTCTTCTTCACACGTATCCTCAATCACTTGATCAAAGTCACAAGTGGATCTCAAAAATATTTCAAGTACGATCCATCCTTTTTATAACAATGTCATTTATTCGGTAGAGGACAAACAATATAACAAAACCTGAAAATCGATTCCAAAAAAAACTTTGTTATTATAGAAAATTTGAATTTTTATACCGATCCCATTGACTCTAAATCCTCAATTTGCCACGGATGAAGATGGGCTAATACGTGGTGTCAATTAATTCAAGAGATTTTATTAGCAATGTTCCTATTTCTACAGACAAAGAACACAAGTAATATTCAATCCCTCTCATCACACATGCATGCACGAAAAATGACATTGTCTAGCATATTCCAAGAAAACTTGGTAAGGTGGTAGCAAGTGAAGTGACAAAGAGAGAATGAAAATGTTATTGACCAGGGAAATGGATATTTGTTGTCTGAGGGACCAGGTAGCTAGAGGGTACTACTACTGCACTTTGTTGATTTATTGGAGACTCCACATGACAATAAAAGCAAGGGCCTTAGAAACTCGAAGGAGGCATATATAGGCCCACATTTTACGCCCACAAAATATTCCATGGGCCTCTTCCCTGAACCATAGGTATTTAAACAGATTAAATTTATGTATTATAAATTCTAATCGTTTAAAATTAATGAATTCTAAAATTTAAAGAATTTTGAGTTTTGACTCAAACTATTGGATTCGGTCAAATGCATTCCATAATCGGTATGTCTGCCCTTGTTTCTAGGGCAGTTAGAGTGTGTTGGTTACATATCCAATCGAACCCCATACGAAACATAAATGTATTTATGAAAATAAATTCTGAACTTATAATTTTGGAAGTACAATGAATTCAGTACTATTAAGGTTAAGCTCGTTAAGTTTGAGTCCGGGATCTGCCATTATAAGGTACCTTATATATTTAATAAGAGTGTTCGAGAAAAATCAAAAATAAAAATATAAAAACAGCTAAGGGAAAGGGACTTTAAAACAAACTTGATAAACCAGTGTCTTACGCAATTTGATGTGAAATTTTGAGAAAACGATAATATCTGATTTAATCCTCTTCCATGAATGGTAGGTCCCAGGCTGGCCTAGTTGACCCATGAATATTGATCCATCATTTTTCAAGTTTCGACCCACACCCCAACAGTGTGTTTCTTTGTAGAAGCTAATGCTGAATTCTTGTAACATCACATGACATATAGTTTTTTACTTTTACTTCACTTTTTTTTCATTTTATTTTTCTCTATATATATGTTTTCTATATTTTGTGATTTTTAGGTTATATTTATTATTTATACAAAGGAAAGCAAATTTGCCTCTAGCTCAAACCATTTGCAATGTCTATAAAATGATTAATAAACATTATAAAATGATCTGAACTTTATTAACTCAACAGTATTTGGTGCAACTTTTCCTTAAGTACTGGTAATTGGGTTAGATGGTATGGGCTGATTAGGAGAATCAATTGAGATGGGCTACCTGGATTGGGCTATGATGGGTTGAATGTCTCAATATTTCACCTTAACCCCCCCTC
>JAJONR010008037.1:0-29316 GCA_029582245.1 Solanum etuberosum
CTATTTCCAATTTAGTTTTTTTTGGAACTCAAGGTGCTACATCTAGTGACCTTAACACTTAAGAAATTTTAAATTCCTCGGTAAAATCCTACTCACAACGAAGGATGGTTCGAGTCTTAGCTCAAAAAATTTCTGGGGTGTTACAAAAAGGTACTAATGGGACTTAAAAGTATATACTATTCTTTCACTGTCTCAATTTATGTCATACTACTTGACTGACATGTAATTCAAAAAGAAAGTAAGACTTTTAAAATTTTTGGATCTAAAATAAATTTTAGATTTGAGATGGAGTGAGAATTTAAAATTTATGGATTTGTCTTCTTATATTTAACATAAATTAGAAAATTAAAATTTTAAAAGATTTTTAAAAAATGAATAGCCTAAAAAGGAAATTGATTCACATAAATTGAAACGAAGAAGACATTGTTTACTTTTCATTGATGAATCACAATTTAAAACATTCAAACTTACTGGCAATTTGTCTACTCTCAACAGCCAGCGCAATGAGAAGAAAAGAAAGAAATATTGCCAATTTCTTAGCTTCTTGATTAGTTTTTTTTCCAGCCATATTACTATGTTTTCTACAAAGCTAATATGTATTATAAATTGTTCTTAATGGAGATTAGTGCATGTTATATGAAGTTATTAATAAGATAAGATAATTTATAGAGTGGAAAATACATTGGAAAGACCAAAACATGAACTAAGGATCAAAGTCATTGTTGTGGTAATACGGCCGGCTTAGCTAATCAAGTTCAAAATTGATATAACCTAGGATTAATTAACAAGGTATTGATGAAGAAGACAAAATGAGTCTTTTTGATTTGGTGTTATTTGGCTAAATTGGTGAGTGAGGATCATTTATGCTAGTGTTGATGTCAATCTAGAACTTGTTAATAATTTAACAAAATAGGTTGAATGTTGATTGTGGATAATATATTTAAAGTCATGTCAATCTATCAAGATTTGATGAACTAGCGTGTATCAATCCAGTAGAGTTTGTGAAACGATATCCATTAAAACATATAGCTAGATTGAATATAATATGAAGTACTACAAATTTATTATGATTTTCTATGCCATCATTTTTTTTTGTAACTTTAAAATTATAAAAGATATCTATATATCATGAGACGAAAAGAGAGGTATTATGTATGAATCGTGATATATAATTTAAGAGAGTTTGTGAGGTATTCTATCGATTTATCATGACTTGCTTGCTTAAATGTATCATCAATTCACATATAAGTATTCAACGTTAATTTTGATGTGGCATTTTAACTATATTATCAATATTTGTTATAAAAGAAAAAGTAAGGTCATGGTTATTTTCCTTGTATATTTGAATTTTGCAAGTTCAATTCTTTATTGGCAAGGCACCGGTGAGCCTCTTGGTATTAAGTGCAAGAGATAATTTATTTTTATTTTTACGTTTGTTGGTAAAAGATCTTTATTTTTATACATAAGAAATTTGAAAAGATTATTTTTTTTCTATTCGATTTGTAGTGGTCATTAAGAGATTAATTTTTAAGATGCTCACGTTATTTAATCATAGAACATCATAAGAATCACATCCGAAGAAGTACTCAATGCAAACATTAATGGCTGATTTTATGATTCAAATTTCAAGATAATTTTATCATTATTCTCTAAGAGTACACCCCTAAACTAATTGTCGAACACACATATATATATAAAATTTGTAAATGTAAAATATATTCTCATTTCACTTGATATGTAATGCTTTGAAGAAGAATACATAACACACACTAACAAGAACGTTCTTTTTTTTTCTAAAAATAATAATTCCTTTAGTGTTCGATGTTCATTTTGAGGTGGACGGTAAAATAATTCATTGGAGCTTTTTACTTTATGCTAAATTTATTGAAAATATAGATTTGGTTATTCACAGAGATTTGTCGTGGATTTGATAGAACTCAGTAATTTTGGCTTAAACTTTATATTTCTATCAAGATATTTATTGAGTATGTATAAATTATCAATTTAGAACTCGACAACATACAAAAAAAAAAAAAAAGAAGCTAAAATTCCAAACTTATAATTTTTAAATCTTGACTCCGCCTTTGATTGTTCACGTCTTCGCGATTGAAAGCAATGTTAATAAAACCTCAGCCTACTTGAAAGCAAATCCTTCAACACAAAGCCATTGGCCCACGAATATTTCATCGCAGGTAATATTTGGGTTCAAAGAACCAAATTCTACCGCAGTGAGCTTGAGTTTCTGAGCTACGTCAAAGCAAGTATCACCCAATTGTGGAGTCCGGAGCCAAAAGGATCACTTTTTTTTTCCAAAATGCATAAAGGGTCACTGAATCTTTTAAAATATCAAAACGGACAAATCGCTGATAGGGCAGCGATATCCTTGCTTAAATTTAACTCTGTTAACGCCGTGTGAAAAAAAGTTGTTTTCTTAAAATCGCTGCTGGGGCAGCGATTTCATTAACTTTTTTTTTTTTTTGATTTCCTCGCTGCTGGGGTCAGTAATTTCATCAATTTTTTTTTTTTTTAATAACATACAACGATTTCCATTTAACATCCCACCTTCAAGCAACCACTAAAGAGTAACAATCACATATGAAGGAAAAAAAGGCACTTACCCAGCAAGAGAAAACTAGTAAAGATGAAAGCTTGGGATTCTGCAACTCTTTTTCTTTTAACACAGAAAGAAAGAGGGATTTTGGCTAAATGGAGAATTATTTTTTTTGTGGAAATCGCTGCTCATGCAGCGACTATGAAGAATATATATATTATATATTTGATGAAATCGCTACCCCAACAGCGATTTAAAACAAAAAAAAAATTATTCTTTCGGAAATCATGGCTTGGGCAGCGATTTTAATTTAAAAAAAATTCGCTGCCCATGCCGCGATTTCAAGAAAGCAATTTTTTTACACGACGTTAACGAGGTTTAAATTGAGCAAGGATATCGTTGCTCCATCAGCGATTTGTCCGTTTTGATAATTTTTAAAAATCAGTGACCCTTTATGCATTTTGGAAGAAAAAAGTGACCATTTTAACTCCGGACTCCCCAATTGTGCTCCATAGGTCAAGTTGCAAACAAGAGTAGCATTACTCTTTCCCGTAACTACATTATGGAGAAAAAAATTTGAAGGGCTCAAAAGTCAAACCTGAATTAACAACTTAAAAAAATTGAAACGAATTCAGAGTTTTAAGTTTATGAACTCATAATTTCAAAAGTACGATAAATAACACTGTTAAATATTTTAAAGATTGAACCTGTCAAATTCAAATTCTGAATTCGTGACTATTCAGATATCGCAATTTCAAGTATGCTAACTTACTTCCAATTTGTCTACTTTCAACTGCCACTACAATGAGAAGAAAATAAAGAAATAGGGCCAAATGAAACTTCTTGGCTGCTTGGTTACTGCTTCCACCCATAATTGTTAATTGATCAATCAACTTAATTAATTACTACTATATGTTTTCTACAAAGCTTTAGCTTTTCTTAATTTCTAGCCTCTTAAAATGGGGAAATTAGTGAATATTTATAGGCTAAAACTCACATTGGAAAGACCAAAAAATGAACTAGATATCAAAATTATTGTTGTGGTAACAAGGCCGGCTTATATAACTCCATCCGTTTCATTTTACGGAAAAGATTCGACGACGTTCAACCTATTAGAAATGATTCAGAAATGTTCTCACATATGACAAGGTTATTGACATGCAGATAAATAATAATCGTATCTTGATATGTTAAAAGTAATTGATCAATATTTTAAAATATATTTTTAAAACTAAATTAACATGAAAAAAATTATAACTATATTGTTTTGTATAATTTAAACGGACGACACTATTCCGGAGAGATTCGAAAATGTATTAGTAGTACGTATGATAACAATATATAAAGCGACCTTGTAATTCTATCAATACTTATCCAATTAAATTGAAATCAGTTGCCTAATTAAATTTTAAGGAAAAATTACCTAATAAGATATACTTCACTATCATATATACTATTATTATTCATACTTTCAAAATATTACGTATTTTATCACGAATTAAAATTTTTCTATGTATCTCACACTTAGACACATGCATTTTTACTATCAGATAGCACAAAAATAAGGAGAGAGGCGAGCGTAATCGAGGAAGAAGGTGAGCAAGATTCGTATTTATCCCAGATAAATGTGAATCACTCTAAATACATGTATTGTATGTATCTGGAGTGATCAGATGTATTACATGAAAGAGTGGTGAGTGAAATAGGATAGAGGCGAGGGACACAAGCGAGAATTGTTGTATCCAATACATATGCAAATCCATCAGGATATAATGAATCTAGAACTTGACCCTACATATTCTACATACGTATATTTATATACGAATATATTTGAAGACACCAAAATTTAATAAGATACCTAACATTACAAACTAGAGTGTAAATAAAATAAAACACTCTGAACTTTATAGAAGTTAAAACTAATTATATAAGGAAAAGGTAAATTAAATTTATCCCCAACAACTAAGGTACATGACTTGCCGTAGGGACTCATCAGTTTGCTTTTTCTCCCAACAATATTTTAGTCTGAGATGATCACCGGAACCGGCGAGAACACCGGCGAATAGTCTGACATCAGCAACGTCGGACTTCAACTTCTCGCCGTGGCCGGAATGTCCGTTCACGACGGCTAAGCTAGCCGCCATCCAAACACGGCTCAAATTCATCATCATGTTTTGTAAGCTGTGTTTATTGTTGATATATTGATCAAATAGTAGAAGAAATACGTGATAACTAGATAGTATTGTTGTTTGATTGACGAGAGGGTATATTTATATTGGAAAAGGAAAGACGGTGCGCAAAATGTATTTAATAAGTGATAGAGATGAAATTTTTCAACGTTTTTAACTTGACTCCGTTTTTGAGTTGATACGTTCGATATTCATATTGAAGTTTAATTATAATTCAAATTAAAACCTACAGGGCGATAATTTTAATAAAAAAATCACAAGCTATATCGATAGGAAGATAGGGATGTTAATGGCATTATTAGACGTATTGTCGCATTTTGGCATATTATGACTAAGAAAATATAAAATAGGTTAGCTGAGAATTAGTACTACTACCATACAAATTAAAGTACGCATTCTTTTGTTTTACGATTTATTTGTCTTATTTATTTAATAAAAGTCACCCCTAAGAATTAAGATATTGTTTTGATAATTGGTCTGGGTAAAAATATTTCCTATTTTTTGGCACGTGGTACGGTCAAGGACTGTGTTACAGGTAGCAAACATAGGTTGCATGAGTCATCTCAAAATGATCAAATCCATTACAAGGGTACCATCGTTTTTCTCAAAAATAAAAACAAATTGTCTTTATCCAAAGCAACAAGGGATAACGTTCATATCACGTGACTCTCTTTCAAGATTTGTTATATATCGACGAAAACATTATTCAGTTATTCATTGGTACCATTAGAAGTGTGTATATATATACACACTGGTGACATCAAAGAGGAACAAACAGTATTTCAATGAGAAGATTGTACAATTACTACTTCATACGATTAGAATATATATATTAAATCAAATCTAATTTAAATAAATATTTTGTCTAATAACTTTAATTTGTGTAATTTTTCCTTAAAATTTTGGACAAATAGGCCCAAATAAGTTTGTACTGTTCATTTTCATGAAGCATCAATAAAAGCCCCTATAATTTCAAAAAAAATAATTAAAAAAGAGCTAAAATAAACTAAATAATAGATTATAATTTAATTATTCAATTCCATTCAATTTATAGTATTTTCCCTTTAAAGATATTAATAATAAATTTTCTTAGTCAAAATATCCACAAACAAGTCTTCATACAATCACAAGTCTTGTTTGAGATTTTTTCTTTCTCTCGTCTTATTCGATTGTTTGTGTTCTCTCTCTCTTATTGTTTTCCGTTCATATATCCACATCATTTTTGGTAAAATTCACCACCTATTGTGTTTTTAAGCGGTCAATTAATTTTGTTAGAAGATTCACAAATTAATATATATATATATATATATTTAATTTTTTAATACCAATATAAGGTCTAAGGAAAAACTAGTGGGTTTGTCTGAACCCACGATTCAAATACAAATATAAGGTCTAAGGAAAAGCTAGTGGATTTATCTGAGTCCACGATTCTACTACAAATATAAGGTCTAAGGAAAAACTAGTGGGTCTGGCTGAACCCACGAATCCCACCTAACTTTGCCTCTGTTTAGCATCCCTCCTACTTAGTACCGCACGAATTCGTACCAAAATAGTTCTTACGAAAGTCAATTTAACTAACTTTTATATTAATTTGATATTTTAAAATTAGAATTTAGATATTCAAAAATTATACGAAAAATATTATAAATTACAATTTTTACTCATATCTGATAAAAAATATATCTTAAAATATTAGTCAAAGTTTATATTATTTGATTCAAAAAGAGTACATCGTGACAATTAAAAAGGATGCAACTATTTCATATGTGAACTTCAATAATGCAATTTCTTGAACCCGAGAAACACGTAAAGAGTAAACTACTCTCAAGTCAACAAAGACCAAACTTCATGATATTTTTCTTTCTAATAATAAAAATTTAATAACTTCATAAAAAAATTTGTCTAATAAATTTCGTTACAGCTTATGGAAAGTGTAGCTATTCTTTCCCTTCTCCTTGTTGTTGTTGTTATTTTATATGGATTTTCTTGTGTCCAAACTAGTGATGTTTATTCAGGAATTCACTGCATTGAAAGTGAAAAAAAAGTTCAGCCAGGGCTTCAAGAACATGTTGTCTTGGATGCCTGACGAAAATTGCTGTCAATGGAAAGGTGTGGAATGCGACAACACAACCGGGCACGTGATCACTCTTGATCTGCACAAGCAATTCTTGCAGGGTGAGTTTGGGATTTCTTTACTTGGTTTGCCACATTTAAGGCACTTAGACATGAGCCAAATTGATTTCCAGGGGCACATATTCCTGATTTCATTTCCAGTTTTAAAGACTTGGAGTATCTCAATTTGTCTAAAACCAATTTTAGGGGAGACATTCCTGAGAATCTGTCGCGATTGCAGTTTCTTGATCTGAGTGGTTATTATTCACTCCGTGTGAATAACCTTAAATGTATTCAGCCCCTCTTCTCAATGAAGATTCTTGATTTGAGTGGTGCTAACATGAGAAGCGCGGAAAACTGGCTACATGACATCAATATGTTAAGTTCTCTCTAAGAATTACGTTTGTCTGCTTGTCAGCTTGCTGCATTTCCTGAATTGCTTCCGACTTTTGTGAATTTCACATCCCTTCGGATTCTTGATCTTTCATTAAACTATTTTAATACTAGGATTCCTAGCTGGTTGTTCAACACAAGCCACAATCTTGTTTATCTTAATCTTTCGAGAAGTCAGCTGAACGGTTTACTTCCAAATGCCTTTGGCAACATGAGTTCACTTAGAGTTGTTGATCTTTCTGAGAACTCTCTCATAGGCAATCTTTCACATTCCTTTGAGAAAATGAGTTCACTTTCTTTTCGTTCACGGGCTATTTACCACCAACCCTGCCATCAAAGCTGAAATACTTGGATATTTCTTATAATCAAATGGAAGGTGGTCCTTTAGCAAGAAGCATCACACAACTTAAGCAATTAGTTGTCCTCAATGTTGCTTGGAACTCTTTCAATGACTCGATTACAGAACATTTCAGTGACTTGAGAGTGTTAGACTTGTCATCCAACTCATTCATCCTCATGAATATAATCGCAACTTGGATGCCTCGTTTTCAACTTGACTTTATAAGCCTGCAGTCTTGCGGACTTGGTGCACAGTTTCCCCAATGGCTTCAAACACAAAAAGAGTTGTCATTTATTGATATCTCTCGCGCTAACATCTCAGGAAATTACCTGAATTTAGAGAAAGAGGTCATTTTACACAATTGGACCTGAGTAAGAACAATTTCCATGGTCCCCTGCCTCATTTTTCACCCAAGATGATGACATTGATTTTGGCAAGGAATTCCTTTAACGGTACTATCGCCCCTATATGTGAATCGCTTGTCATGAATAACTCTCTCAGTCTTCTAGACCTATCCTCAAATTCTCTATCAGGACAACTTTTAGACTGTTGGAGATATGGGAAGAATTTACAAGGATTGTATTTAGCCCATAATGATCTATCAGGGGAGATACCTCATTCCATCGTAGATCTTGCTAATCTATTCTTTCTGCTATTGCAAAACAACAGTTTCTCCAAAAATCTGCCTTTATCATTGAAGAGCATAAGTGGAATAAAAATTCTTGAAAATAGTTTATCTGGAAAGATACCAAATTGGTTAGGAGAGAGTTTAAATACTCTAGAGATTCTTAAATTAAGCAGAAACAAGTTTGACGGAATTATTCCCAGGGAGATTTGCCAGCTTAAATACTTGTACCTTAGTTCCAATGCACTATCAGGAGTCATTCCAAGGTCCGGAGAAGAGGAGGCCCCTTCCTTTACTCATGGACCCTATGCAACAGATTACAGGATTCATGGAATGCTCGTTTTTCGCTGCTACTTCATAGTAATTTATCTATCAGACAACCATTTATCAGGGGATATCACTTTCTGAGGGTCTTGAATTTATCAGGAAATAATTTCATTCCACGTTACATTCACAAAATGCAGAATTTGGAATATCTCGATCTTTCAAGGAATAAGTTGTCATGTACATTTCCTTCCGATATCATACAACTTTTGTTTCTTGATTTTGCGAATTTTTCTTTCAATGAATTGACAGGCGAAGTTCCACATGAAAATCAATTCGCAACCTTTGATAAATCGTAGTTATATTGGAAATCCAAACTTGTGCGGAGGGAGCCCCACTCTCACGAGTCTGCTCGGATAATTTACATGATTGACTGCAGTAATAACAACAATCATGAGGTTCAGCAGGGAGAAAACAACAACTGGCTCGAGGAATTTTCGTTCTACCTAAGCATGGGAATTGGATTCAATACAGGTTTCTTGTTATTTTGGATTACTCTAATGTTGAAAAAGTCATGGAGATATGCCTATATGAGGTGCCTGGAAAACATGGGCAATAAGATTTATGTCTTTGAGAAAAATTCAAGCAGCAAAGACAGTGACCAATTGTGCTGCTTCTCATTACTTTTCTGTCTTTCCTTATTGTGTTTAGTATCATCTTTTTTACTTCCAACTTGTTTCGATAGATTGTTATTTTAAATATAATGTTTGTTTTTATCGGTACTTATATTTTATTGTATTGTTTTTTCTTATGGAATGACGAAAAGTGTTATTTTGTGTAACTATTGATTTGGCGTAATTGCACAATTATTTAAAATATTCTTGTTTTCTTACTCTTCTTCCTATCTTTATATATAATAAATTTCACCTTGTAACCTTCTTTTGGTGCCATTGTAAGCTTGTTCTTCACTTTGCAAGTACATGACATTATGAGATGATAGAAGACAATACAATCGATTCAAATGTTAAATTTATTAAAACAATAGTCTAATATAATACGAGATGTTATGAAACCATTGATAACAACCATCTAAAGAAGAAGTTATTATGTTTGTATGTTTACTCTTATGTAAATAAAATGATAAGCTTACCCTCAAGGATATGACATAGTGTGGTCGCAAAGTGGGGAAATCATAAAGTCGTTTAAATCTTAATGAAGATAAAAAAAATATATTAAGAAATTTCTTCTCATCTGCTCAAAGCTTTGGTGAGCTAAGTAGTCTAATACCTAAACTAGGGTAAGATAGTAAATATCTGGTGAAATTAACTGATATGCGTGTAAGCTGATTCAAACAGCATCAATATAAAATAAAAATGAAATGATGAAAAACAATTACAAAAAGAACTGTATCCCAAATGAGAAATGTTATTTTGGGACTGCAAGGGTAATGTTTCAATAGTTACATTTTTTTTCTTTATAAAAAGGGGAATAAGCTTCTATGTAACAATGATACAAGAGAATATATATACTAATAATAATAAAAGTTAGATGGGATTTCTAAGCCCACCATGGAGCATCACCAGTTCTGAAGTCTGTTTCAACCCATGGAACAAACACCACCTTCCCATCATCAACGTCTGCATGAGCCAATGCCAAGGACTGTGCCAACAAAAAAAAACACAATGTTAGTATCAGTGTCGGGTCCATCTGAACCTAGTACTTTTGAGACGGAACATAAATTTATGTGTAAACATCCATAAAATTAGTAAGAATATAGTAGTGTACACATTGAAATTGTGTGAAACTCATGTGTTCAATTCTAAGGGGGAATCTACAAGATGTATCTGATTTCAGTTTGGATTCTTTGAGGCTACTCTATCCTAAATCCTAGCTTATCCCTATATAAAGGGTATTATATTACCTTAAAGTGGTATCTGGAACATCCATCAACTTTGGAATATTCATAAAGAGATCAAAATATGTCATTCTTCTTGATAATCAAATACTTCGAGAAGATTCACAATTTTTATCATCCTTAATTTGAGAAATACGCTACTAGCAGCCCTCAAATTACGGAAAAAATCCAGAGAGAAGAATAAGGGAGAAACAAAATTGCACCGATAACGTTTTATCAATAATATTCTTGTTTCTTCTGATCTTGTTTGTAATTGATTTATTTTTCATATATTTAAAATTTGTTGCAAACAAGTAGATATGAACATACAACTATAAAAATACATGAATTCAATGGTAAAAACCTTTCTAAAGGTTGAACCTGTAAAGTTTAGATCCTAGATTCGCCCCACTTGTGAGGGTGTAAACATAGCATGTGTCATTATAAATATTGTCTCTAACCAACCAAAATCAGTGAATTTAGAATAGCGTGATCTTAATGTATATATTCTTATAAATTGTTCGAGCTAGAATGAACCGATAGAACCCGCCCCTCGAAGCCTAAAGGTAAAAGGCTGATTGATAAGAAAAATATAAAGACAAGTAGTAGAGCATTTAAAACAGGGGTTTTAAACTTACCAAAGGAGCAGGTCCTCTAACAACTTTTCCTTGATTGTTGTATTGAGATCCATGGCAAGGGCAAATGAACTTGTTCTCAGCAGTATTCCACGGCACGACACAACCAAGGTGAGTGCACACGGCATTGATACCATAGGTCGCGAGTGTTCCATCGTTCTCCACAACAAGGTAAGTAGGATCTCCCTAAAATATCATCAAGTTAACACTGAATTTACGAAGAAATTATGACACTGAACGAAAATGTATGAGTACCTTTAGTCCTTGTGTGAGGGTTCGAGTTCCAGGTGCATGAGTTTTGAGCCATTCAGTTACAACAACATCATTGCCATTAGCATCTTTGGCTGTGGTACCACCACCACCACCTCCTGAGCTGTTGATCAACTCCAAATAGAACGACAAGTCACGAGTCATGGTTAGTTACACAAACGTAACAACAATGCCTCGTATGAGATAGATAGATAGATAGATAGATTGATCAAGTCAGTCTAGTGATATACAAAAGCAATAGCATACCAACAATTCTTGCTATAACACCCTGTTTCTTCTTTTATCTTTTGTGAGTTACAAAGGAATTGTTAACACATCAAGTTTCCATGGCATTACATTTGTCTATATGTCCGTATCGACTTAGAATTGAATACAAAGTAACATAGCTAGAGCCTATTTGGATTGCCTTATTTTAGGTGCTTTTAAACACTTTTGCAGTATTTGAGTAAGATTAAAAAGTGATCTTAAGCCAAAATAAGTCAAAAGTCATAAGTTAGCTTATGGCATTTGGCTTATAAGCGATAAACCCATCCAAACTTTACACCAGTTGCTCAAATCTGCAGAGGAGGCAAAACATTTATATGCCCACATGACTTGTAATAATCATTTGGTAACTGGTTAAAATTATGTACATATTAGTTACATACTTATAGTTATTCTATTTTCTACCCCGCATACCTTATTTCTTAATTAGCTATCAAACGTGGTATAACTTATAGAGAAATTAATACATCAATATGAGGAAAAGAAGAAAGAACTAACCCAGGAGGTGCAAGGAAAGTAGCATAAGGTACAAGCATTCCACCAGTTGGTAAAGCAAGTGCACCCAATAAAAGCAAATTCATGAGTTTCCTTTTTTCCATATCAGGCACTCTATCATCTGCTGGAATGCTAGCTGCCATACATTTCACTTTCATCCTCTTATCCTTTCCCATTCCATGACCATTAATCTTCATCGGCTTCGCAAGCAACGCTTGTGAAACCGATGAAACACCACTTTTGCTTGAGCATAGCTGAAAATTATAACAAAAAACTGTTACAGTTGCTGAGTCAGAATTTTCATTAAAAACTATATACACATAACAAGTAATTTTTAATAATATATATACAGTATAATTTTTCGATGTTATGTTACCCTAAGTAGCTCCGCACATTACCTGAGAAGGAGTTACATGAGAAAGAGTGGAAGAAGCCATGTTAATGTGTGTTGAGAAGAGAGGAAGTGGATGGATGTTATTCTTGTAATGTAGAAAAAAAATAGATTACTAGAAAGATGATGAGAATCACTCAATGACTAGATAAGGCAAGTAACTAGTAGAGCCACACATTTGGATAATAGCCTTTTTTCAATTGTTTCTATTTTCTATTGGTGGATTATGAATTATCCACTTTACATTTCATATCCAACAAATGAGATGTTGGGCTCATAAATCAACTTTAAAATCCTTTTGTATATTAAGTCTATAAAAATTTGGAAATGGGTTGCTTTATTTGGTTTGTGTCTTAGTAGCTTAAATTGCACTTGATTTTTAAAATGGTAATTTATAGAAATTTCATTAGTTTAGGATATAATTAATTAGATACACACTAGTTTGTAATATTACGAAGCTTACCAAATTTTGGTATATCTAGGTACGTTCAGATACATGTACCTTGGGATATATGAGGTTAAAATTAGGTGTAATTTGTTCTAGATACACTGTATTCAAGTGAATTTATATGTATCTGGGATATATAGACAAATATCGCTCGTCACTCTCCTATCTCGTTCGCGTATATGGAATACGTAGACAAATCTCGCTCGCCTGTTCTCGTTCACCTCTTTTTCTATTTCAGTGTATCTGGTAGTAAAAAAATATGTATCTAGGTGTATCTGACTTGAAATTTGGTATAAAAGTATTAGTTAGTGAGACAAAATATGATAATTTCAAACTATAGGGAGAATTAATAAATATGGTAAGGATATTTGTGTAATCGGGTAAAATTTTGTTTGGAGCATAATTATTATTAGCAGCTAAAATTTATCTAATTATGATTGGTAACTACTGGTTTGAAGTTGTATCTGTTCACTAGTAACAGTTTTAGAGTTGTATCAGTTTGTTCAATTTAATTGTATCAACACATAATATTTCGCTAGATACATCGTATCAATCTAGTTATATTAACACAAACAATATCATTGGATACATTATAGTCATGCGCATGTAAAATATATTGTATTATCGTTTTGTATATGTTGTATCAGTACATATATAATACACTTTACAATCATCACGACAAAACAACACACATACAACAACTATGCACACAACATATATATACTTTATATAGATGCAACATACACTTGTATTTTTGAGTGTATGCACCGTGTATGTATTAGAAATAGACTTATGATACATGTATATATATATATATATGTATCATTTATGCATTTTATTGGATGTATATATCCTTTTGTTTTCACTTTATTTCAATGTATGTCACGACCCAAAAATGGACGTGATGGCACTCGTCTTATCCCACCAAGACAAGTCAGCCTAAAACTCAAATATCACAAAAATGCGGAAGTAAGACAAAGTGAAATCTTAAAATATCATAAGTGCGGATAACTAAGTCAACTTAATAAAACTCCCAAAACCTGGTTGTCACGTGTACAAGCCTCTAAAGTATTACAATTGATTCAAAAGAAAAACACAAGTCTCAAATGACATTGTTTCTAGAATAGAACAAGATCACAAATAGGAGTAAGAAGGTCCGCTGAGATGACAAGCAGCTACCTCACAAACCTCCACAAGAAGCCTCGGACAAGAAGAGAAGAGAAAGAGTATCACAAAGATCCGGGCTAGTAACCTACAAAAATGTAGAAGCAAGGAGTGAGTACCAAACCACACGGTACTAAGCAAGTAAACTTCTAAACACAAGCTAAGGGAATAGAATATGGGTACTCCTTACACCCCAACCGAACCTCCACAACTACAACCGGCATAAAACCAGCCTAACCTAACAGTTCACAATTTACAAAACACACAGCTCAACAACAACACTCTAACAATTTCATATTCTCAACAACAAGCTCAATATTCATCAATCACAAGTTCCACAAAAAGGCACTCACAAGATCAACAACACACAAGATCAAGTTCACCAATTAATAAAGATGTGCAATGCAATGAAATGTTATATCAAGTATAATGATGCATGTCTGACCTAATGATACACGCCCGCTATTTCTCAGTCCGGGACCCATGGGGGACATATCTGTCCATGCATCCGTCGCGGCGCGCGACACGTCCCTCGATATATAGTATCCATCGGGGCGCGCGATACGTCCCTTGATAATAGAATCCGTCGCGGCGCGCGACACGTCCCTCGAAATGGTACATCCTCTTTAATTTCTTATTCTTTCTCAATTCACATAACACTTGTCATAACCATGTCTCAAAACAACATGTTCACATAAATAATGAGGAGATGGCCATTTTCATAATAATGCACAATTCACAACAACACAATCGTGATACAACATCAACAATGAGTCAATAAGCCTTTCAAACCATTCTCAACACATCACACACCAACAATTAATCACATTGCCTTTTATTACCCCTTTTTCATCATTAGAATTATTCAATATGGACAAGTCAACCCATCACCGAGTCCCATTATTCCCCAACACATACCACAAGGAAATACACGATTATATACACTTAACAAGGGTTTAGATATCCACTTGCCTCAAATAATGGAACGATCACTTCGGGACTTGAGCCTTCCCCTTTCGTTGGGCCCAAATCAATACAATCTATTCAAATAAATAATCACAATAAGATTTCGAAACTAACAACACACATGTTACTATGTGTCTAGCCTAGACACAAAAACTCACCCAACCTAAAATCATGTTCCTAAATCTTGATGTCAATTAACATGTCAACTCTCATATTTCCTAAATTTCAGGCATATGGTTAAGTCTCAATTTCCTTTAAATACCAAATTCTTGTTCTAAATTCACTAGACTTTAAACCTCAATTTGCACCCATACAATCCTTATTACCCAATGGTTGAAGTCATCATTACATTATTATTATTATAAATAGCATGATTAATTCATCAATTCACACTAACTCAAATAACACAAAAGTTTAACCAATTCACCTGTAACAGTCATAAACATTTTTCACAAACTAAAAAAACGTTATCACATATATGCCAAATACCTTTTTCTTTTACAACCAACCATAACAATAATAAAATATGATAATATGGCATTTATGCATATACACCAATGCGTTGTGATGTCCTCGGGAGGTTTCTATAATTTTTTTAAATAAAATAATGATCTAAAATAATATAGGGTATTAACTTAATATTTGGACTTGACCCATTAACCACCAACTAAATTAATTATTTAAAATTATCCATCAATTAAATAAGCGTAGTTAAATAAATAATTTAAAATTTCCAAATCAACTTCTCAAACTGGTCAAACATGACTCAGGGGCAACTATCGAGATGGGTAAAACGATAATTTTACGAAAATTTCCAAAAATGACCTTCCGGATCGTTACAACGTATCATTATTGATTGTTCTTCTGCTTCTTCATGTCTTTGACAATGAATGAATCTTATTAATTTTATATTTATAAGATCATATCAAAATAATGAATTGAGAATTATGATAAACAAATCAAAATTTATTAGTGTGGTCTATTTATTTCAATCATTAAATTATACTCAATATATAATGTCCTTGATATTAAGTGTTGATTTTATCAACTCGAACCATATGGATCAATTAGTCATACACAGGTTCAAAACACAATACTCAAAAAGAGGAACCGAATTGTTACACTACTATATAAATTCTCAATAAAAATCCTATTTAATCCTCTGCTCCTAATTTTAATTTTTTTTTACATTTTTCTCATTTTTTTTAGATATGTACGTACATATATTCAATGTAGTTTCACAAGTGGAATTTAAAAATATTGATGTATACGCAATCTTACCCCTACCTAGCTTGTGAAGGTCCCGTTTCCATTTTTAGGAACTCAGAGTTTTAAAATTCATTCCAAACATATGTCACTCTTTGTCTCGCAATATATATATAAAATTTTAAGTCACAAATTATATTTGCCAAAAAAATATGCTTAGATTAAAGTTCAAACCTAAGTCACAAATTAAATCATGCGCCATTAATCTAGCATGACAAGCGATGCACAATAATATGTCATGTTATTTTCTCTGTATATATCAATTTAAAAATAGTAGTATTAATCTATACATTTAATAAAAAAAATTCCAACGAAGCAATATCACATGACACCGTTGAATTTCAAAACATTGATATCACTCCTTACCAATAATTCATGGATATGACTTCTTCAAGGACTACTCTATAGAACAATGTAGGGTTCTAGAAAAGAAACAATTGACCTTAACAATCTTGATCATGGAACTAGCAACGAGGTTGTAGAATAGCCGTCTTTTTGGAAATCCACAAATCATTAATGAGATAATATTATTATTAGCCCCCCCCCCCCCCAACCCCAGAAGCTTTTTTGATGATTCGAATTAATTCACAACTTAAGATTGAAAGTAACATGTGTTTACCATCTGAACAACTCGCTCTTGTCTGCAAATAACGTGTATTTATCTTTATATTTCTCTGCGAATAACATGTATTTCTTTTTTAGATTTTTATATGTATTTAATTTTCTCCAAATCTCATAAACAATTCTACAAAAATATGAGAGCATAGAGTATATTGTCAAACTTTTTTAATTTTTATAATTAAATTTTCAAGCATTACATCAAACATCTTGGAATAGCGAAAAGTGACATCAAATTATTAATTTATCGAATCAGATTACATTATTTTATCTTTTTATTATTTTGAATCTAAAATTTGAATATTTTGTACTTTAAGTTATTTATTAGAATTACATTAAATACGTCTACTAAAATTTATGATTATTTCAAATCAAAATTGAATATAACTGATTTATTGTGATTATCCAAAACTTCAAAAATAAAAGAGAGAAAAATTGAAATTATCAATGGCCAATAAAACATCCTAAACTAGAAAATATGTTTCAAGAGAGATTAAAAGAATTGAAACTAATTACTCCGTATTAGAAGAAGTTGATTAGAGTTATTTTTAACAACTTTACATATATGAAAAAATAGACCTTTCACTGAAATTATATATATAATTTTTAAAACAAAATTTTAAGGCGCATTATTGAAATTTTACTTTAGATTACCATATTTATTGAGCCACCCATGATAGTTCCTTTTCTATTCCATAAAAAAGACGTGGATCTGCTTAAAAATATTTTTAAATTTTATAAAAACTATAAAATTGTGTAAACATTATTTTTACTTAAAATAAGTTAATTTAAACAGACGCTCTTAGAAATTTAATTTTTTATTTAATTTCTTAGACTATATCCTTTAATTATATTAGTCATTAATGATTGTTGATGTATATACTTGGATTGACTTGGACATTGGGGTCCGTCCTAAATCATACTTTTGCTAAATAAAATGTTTAGTATTAAAAAAATGAACTTATTAGTATGATTATTTAATCGAGTCACTAGAATATTAAATCCCTTTTGTTAATGCTGACTATATCAACAAATACCAAATAATTATATCAACATATATACAAGCTCAAGACATATATAGTTTGAAACACAATACTCAAAATGAGGAATTCAAGATTTATTTTCTCATTTATCCCATAATTCTATATGGATCAGTTTAAATAATTTGATAAATATTTATATATTCTTTCAATTTATTAATTTAATTATTTTTTAACCGCATACGAATTACGATAATACACTTAACTTTACATCTAGTGGACAAAGATTTCAACATGCGAAGGATGTTTACATCAATTATCCCAAATGTTTGATATTATAAGAATAATATATTTTACAGTTTTAAGCTAATATCTTTAATTAAACATGGAATAAATTTATTTTTTATTTTTTATTTCAGAATTCATCTTTATTTTTTTTGGTTGGTACAATGAAATAAAATAATCCATCTATTCATTGAACCGAAAAAATAAGCTATGAACTTTGTCATTAAAAATCCATAGGAAATTGATTTTTCTTTTAAACTTCATCACAAATTTTTAATTTTTAAATTGTCAAATGGTCTCTTATTATATGAAAAATATTTATGCAATCAAATCAATTAAAAGCTCCACATCAAGAGTTGGACTATTATTAGTACTGGAGCAACTCTTCTTATAATTCTAAAGAAAAGATGGATTGTGATAGAATTTAATTCAATGAATTGAATGGTGAATGCTTGAATCGTCAATCAGTTTTTAATTATTAATTAGTTAAATTATTTTATTTTATTTTTTAAAAGTCATTTAACTTTATCTATTTAGCTTTCAGGGTCATCTTAGTTGAAATTAATATAATTTCTTATACCTATTTAATGACTCAACAACTCCAATTTTTATTTTATTTTATAGATTAAATTAAACTTGATCAATTTTTTTGACCCAACCCACATAAAATAGATTGACTATATAAGTACAATCAATTTCAATAGAAGAGGAAGCATCAAATAGTTACCAACTTTTTAATTAAATTTTCTTTTCACAAATTCTAACCATCTCAAAATTAAATCCTTTAATAATTATGAGCATAGAAATTCATCATAACACATAATAGGAGAAAATGGAGATACAAATAGTTCATACTCAACTTCTAAAGGCACACAAAATTCACTATTATTACTAGTAGTACTTATAAACCTATCAATTAAAAATGGTTCTGTCCAAAAATTTCCAATGGATTCTTCAAATAATTCTTCTTGAATTACCTCACATTCTCCATCCATAATATTTTCCATATTTTGGTCAGTTGTAGCACAAGAAGAAACTTCACTACATGAGTCATTTGGTGTAATATTTTGGTCTTCATCACTTTTTTGAATGACATTATTTGCCTCTCTCTTTTTTCCATTAGATGTTAATTCATGTGTTGATCTTTTCTTGAGAGACGTGTGCCAATGATTTTTTATTTCATTGTCTGATCTTCCTGGTAAGTGAATAGCAATTGCTGACCATCTTCAATAAACAAAACAAAAGTTACATTAGATTTTTGTATGAAAAAAGGGCAGTTCTGTATATAAAGCATTTTCGTTAGGAACGAGTTCGAAAAAGGTCGCACTTGATCAAGGGATAAAACAAATTAGAGATATCTGTATAGTCATAAATAATTACACTAGAGATAAAATAATATATTTTTAAAGTTAAATATAAAAGATATTTTTTTAAATCGACTAAAGAGAAATATATTGCTTACTTATTCCCAATTTCTGCATGAAGCTTCATGATGATCTGGTCTTCTTCTCTAGTGTAGTTTCCTCTTTTAATATTTGGCTGGAGATAATTAAGCCATCTTAGTCTGCAGCTCTTTCCACACCTTGATAATCCTTCACAAGGAGAAAAACATCACTAATTGAGATAAAATAATGGATGTACTTATATTCATATTTTCAGCGAAAATTATGTTTTTTTTTACATTATCAATGTATTTTAAACTATTGTATACGTCATTGTTTTCAATTTTTGGCAATATAAAAGTGAAGTTTGATTAAGTGCAGAGATAAGAGGCGAAAGGGGTTCATTAAAATTTTCACCTAAAAATTGCATTGCAATATATGAAGTCAATAAACATATTCTTCATACTTAGCTTCCTGAAGAGATGGTTCACTAATAGACCGAGGGATAAGTCATTCAACCTGTTACAAAGATTTATTAAAAGAAAATTCTATATGTTCCAAGATGAGTTATCATTTATTTTTTTTTGAATTTAAGTTTAATTTTATACAACATTTGTATAAAAAATAAAAATATACAACATTTGTATAGACAATTTTTTTTTTTACAAACTTCCAATCTGAGGTCATCTAAAATAAATCACTTTAAAATATGAGATTTGAAATTCTGAAACTAAAATATGTTACATGCGCTACATCATATAAAAATAACCTGATGATGATATAAAAGTTATATATTTACACCGACAATATATATTACTTAAACTCGATCTTCCAAAAAGAGAGGGAAAAAATGGAGATAAGAATATGCAGGTATATACTTGATTAAAGAAAATTAAAGAATAATAATAGTTGATTATATATATACCAGCAAACTTTGGAAGTTGACGCCAATTCCAACAGCCATATTTAGTAACATAAGCTGCTAATTTTTTATCTTCTTCAAGTGTCCAAGTACCCTTTTTCAATCCACTTTTTTTTGTCATAACAACGTGTTCTTGCAATTTTTGCCCTCTTTCTTATTATTGTGTTTTTCCTTTTCTATATATATATATATATATAAATAAATGTAATATTATTGTACCAAAAGATATATAAAGTGAGAAAAACGTGTAATATTGTGTGGAACGAAAATAAATAAAATGAAAACGAGTTATAGATATGAAAAAAAATAATAGGGGACAAAGTGATATTATCTATAAGGTGTGGTCCGTCTAAGAAGATTCATTTTGTGCATTATCTCTTTGTGATTCATGTTTCAATTTGGTCCTCACTTCTCTGATTCTCCAAGTTATATAATGCCCCACCATACTGTTGAAAGTCGAATCAAAATTGATAATTCGAAGCGAAAAAAAAGTTATTGATTTATCGATAATGAATTATTGATTTAGCGGTTTTGATAATAATTTTAATTTTTTATATTATCAGATTTTTTAACGGTTTGAGGTTTTTCTTAACAGATTATTCAATAATGCTATAGTAAGTTAATAAATTATATTTACATCATTCAATATATAAAGTTCTTGACTTAGGGTTTTTTTTCATATTTTTATTTCTCGTTGTCTCAAACTCTTGGTTATTCTACAATGTGTCAATGTTTGTTTTTGAGCAAGATGCTATATGTCAACTCATTTGCATGGTTCAATTGGTTTGTCACCTTGTTTTTAAGTGATTTTTAACCAAAAAAAATAAAAATTGTTTTAAATCTTACTGGTTAAACCGATACCGAACGGATAACGATCAATAATCGATAAGTCAATATCTTAATGTTTCTATACCGATTTAGCATATCTACAAAACAATAACCAATAAGTCAAACCGATAAACTTCGAAAAAATCGCATCGAACTGACAAATACGTAGCCTTTACCCCGCTATAACTTTGGTGATATTCCCAACTCCCATTTTAAATTATTTGTCATGTTTCTTATTTATATGCCACTTAAATAAAAGTTGATCAACATAATTTTTTATTTATTTATTTCTTAAAATATAATCCCTTCTTATTGGATATATCTATTTATGTATCGTCTTTCCATAATTGAATAATATTTTTTACTTATATACAAATATAAAAAAAAAAATTAAAAATCACTTATTTTTGTAGAATATATATACGTAAAAGCATTCACACAGTCACACACTCTCTCGGTCTCCTTCTTCCTCTTCTGTTTATACACTTTTATGTGAGTTGAATTCGAGTTATATGTTATAAACATGACAACTAATTTAGAACGAAGAAGTTAGCTATAAAAAATAAAGTGTATATTGATAGCAACTAGCATCCTTAGTTCAAGCATATATTCGTTTGTTGATAATTCAACGAAACAATGTTTGATTTTTCTTCTGAAATAGTTAATACTATAATATACTTCGTCTCATCTATAATATTTAAATCTCAAATTCGATTCCGTTGAATCATTAAAGGTATATTGACCTGCCGTGTTGAAATTGTAGGAGGTATTTCTCAAAATTTGTGCAATAAACATTGAATACAAACAAACATGCAAGCTAGCTATGAAAGTGAAACATGAAGAATTCATTATGGACACTACAAAACTTTAATTTAATGACAAAGACACATGTATTAATATGTTTATCATGCTTAAAGGAGGGGTGTCACTGTATCAAAGATGATTTTTATGGACAATTAATTAATAATAATTACTTTAGTTAAATATTATTTTAGTGGCTATTGACATTCTTTATAAATGTCTCTAAAACTTATAGCGAAATTAAATTCAATGTCAATTAATTAATATTGGTAAAAGATTTAATATTCTTTGTTAATATGCATATTTATTAGCACCAAAAGCTATTTTTGTTATAGTGTGTATATGACAATAGTTTGATTTGATTTTTATCAAACCAAATATATATTGAATAAATATAAGTAGGTATGTGAAACAAGAATGATCGATGCATACCGTTAAAAGAATTTGGGGTAACAGAAATAATCACATAAGACAGGAACATAATTATCATGTGTTTATCAGAAATAATCGAACACAATACTTGAAACATGTCAAGTTGAAGTGGTTACAGACTTAATTAAGTGGCAACTGGCCAGCTCTAAATTAAGATTTTTTAAAGAATAATATACTAGTACTAAATACCTAAACCCTTTTATTATTATAATTACGGAAAAGGGTCATATTTGTCTCTATACTTTTAGAAAAGGATTATATTTATCCTTCGTCATACTTTTATTCAACTTTGAATACATATTTGCCCTTGATATGTTAAGTTTCATTATCCCAATTTTATCATCCTATGTGGCGCCTACATAAAAATTATTTGCTCACAATTAAAAAACTTTATATTTAATATTCTACTCAACCCAATTATTAAAATCTGATTCACCGAATTGTAAAGATCCATCAAACTTAAGTCATATACCCTTCTTCTGTATCTCTTCAACCCATCAGAGAAACAAATTACAAGGTTTCTTGAGATTAATTAGTAAAGGGACATTCCCAAAACTTAATTTGATAAATAGCCATTTAATTTCTTTTTAATTTAATTTTTACGGTTAGGTTAAAAAAAAGTAAAAAAGTGGGGTTGGCTTGTGGGGTCAAGGACCTTTTCATCACTTTAAGAACTTGGGGGATAAAATACAAGTTTATAAAACATCATTTTCATCCCTACACTTCAAACATTAAATAAATTTCATCCTTCTTTTAAATTAAACTACAATCTCAATATAAAAAAATATTTAATAATATTGTATAAACGTTTTCCGAGGAAACCTCAGAACGTTCTCAGAGAACATCTTCTTCAAAGTGCCTCTTCGTCTTCCATAAACCCGCTTTATCGAAATCATAAACCTCCATAAAATTCACCTTTCTCCAACAAAGCTTTACATCTTCCATTATTGAAAACATAAACAAACGTGAGATCCCTTAATCATTCCTAAAAATTCCAAAATGAACTGGAGTAGGTCTTTTTTTCATCAATCTTCTTCCCCAAGTTCAATTGAATCTTCTTTGATCTTCTTTCTCTCAAGTAAGTTTAATCGTGTTTTCAATAACTTTTATCTTATTTGATTTTTTTTATTGCGATAGTGTAGTGAAGTTTTTCTTATTGCGATAGATTTTTGCTTAAACTTCTGAAAATCTCACATGTTTTAGTTCATGTTTTTTATTTGGAATCATTACTGACGTTTTGCTTTGGATAATGCGTATAATTTTTTTGAATTTTTATGTTTATCTAGTTTATTGAATTGCAAAGTTTTACTGTATTTTGGTCGACTTTAGTGGTGTTTATGTCAATGTCATTATCGATTTTTGTTGGAACTGCTACTTGTTTTGCATATTTTTTTGAGCATTACTCTGATTGTGTTGATATTTTGATATAAAAATTCTATTTTTGTATATAGTACAGTATGACTAAAATCAGAGGCGGCATCGTTAAACGATATGTTCCTAATGCTTCTAAAAATAAGAAACAAAAGGCTGAAGACGTTCTCAAATCTTCATAACAGAAAAAAATTATAGTTGAAGAACCTGAGTCTAACTCAAATTCTGATACAATGACTGAGATTGACAGCTACGAGGACAGTAATACCCAGGCTAGTGATGATGTTGAATCTATTGAAGAAAAATGTGATAGTGAAGATGAGGAGAGTAGTAGAGACCCATACTAGAGATGAGGGTGATGATCCCCTGTCCTTGCCAATTTGTGCAAGAGATATCTTTGGTAAGTCGTATAATCTAACGACATGAATGGATGAGATAGAATCGTTTCCGGCAAAAATTTCTGTTAGAGGAAGGATAAATGTTTATCATGAGTTTAGAAAATTTTTAGTTCAACAAAAATTTATAATGACTTAAAGGTACTTGTTTTGGACACTTGAGGCATATTTCATAATATTTCAATTTCAATGGACAGATGGTCCATTATATGTTGCTATGACGTGTGAAAAATGACAAAAAAAATTGCTTGAAATGTGGTTATGTGTGAATAATAAGCCTGCTTGTTTTGACTTAAGAGAATTTGCATTGATTACGGGGTTGAATTGCTCATAATACCCCCGTGATGTAAAAATGACAAAAGTCCTTCAGAAAGGCGAGAAATTTCATATAAGGTGACCAAGAATAAGAACATCAATGCTACAAAGTTGATGAGTTTGATCAAGGGTACCAGATTGAATAAGGATAAGAAGTTGAAGTGCTATTTAGTTTGGTTCGTCCACTCGTATTGCTTGCCCATGATCGATCTAAGATTGTAGATTCAAACCACATTAAGATGACAAATGATTTAGATTTCTTAAGAGTTATCCATGGGGGAAAGACTGTTTTGATTTAACAGTGATGTATTTGAAGAATAAAATCAATTTGAAAAAGCAGAGTGAAGTGTATAATGAAAGAGGGAATGCATTGTAGGCTCTGTATGGCTTTCTGCGGGCATTTCTGGTACTTATTATCAATTATCTACTTGATTTATGATAAACTCTTATATATTTGTATAGTATTTCTTAGCCTCTGTTTATTTATTTGTTCTTTTATTAATTTCAAGTTTGAATATATGGGCTTTTCCTCATCTTGAAAAGTATGCCAAGAAGTCTTTAGATTCTCCTCTGTTCATTCCCCGTTTACTTAGATGGCACACGAAAAAAGCGATAATATTCTCGAAGGTGATCCATTTAAGTACAAAGAAAGAAGTACGAAGGTATAATTTTATTTATTATTACCTAGCAATATTTGTAAACTAGTGAATGTCGTGTACGATTAATATATATATATATATATATATATATATATAAATTATTATTATTATTATTTTATAGATTGTGCAGCCATACCTCACACCTACTGTCCGTGAGACAAAAATGAATTATATGACAACATTAAAATCATATATGGACGAAGTGAAGGATAGAACCATCGATGCCTTTAAAGGCAAATTTGAAAGGTGTCAATGTCCTCACTTTAGCGGTAAAAATGTGGAGGATGAGTATTTCAGTGATCACAATCCTAATTAACCTTGTGAGTGGACAGAAAAATATACCGAGTACTTCTAAAGATGAAAATCTACGTGAGCGTGTTGCATCCCTTGAGAAATCAATAGTGAAAATTGTTGCTTATGTACGAGAGGAGAAATTGAGGAGAACTGAAAAGAAAAAGAAAAAAAAAGTAAACTAATTTATATATTATTTGCGTAAGGCTTAGCCACTAATCTTGCAACAGTTGATGAATACTTTGCAACACCAACAATCGATGAAGACTTTGATGTTGTTGATGAAGATCTTGCAATTGATGTTGATGAGAACCTTGCATTAGCAGTAGTCGATGAAGATCTTGTTGCAATTCACGAATATCTTGTAGAAGAAATTGATGAAGTGATAAAAGACAAGACGGAAGAAGAGAAAGAACAAGAAGAAGAGAAGATGGCAGAAAAAGAAGAGGAGAAGCCGGAAGAGAACGTAGAAGAAAAAGAAGAGGAGAATCTAGAAGAGAAGAAACAAGAAAATGAAGAGGAGAAGCTAGAAGAGAAGAAAGACGAAAAAAGTAAAGAGGAAAACATAGTAAGTGCAGAAGAAGAGAAAGAACAACTGAAGGAGAAGAGGAGAAGCAGGAAGAGAACATACAAGAAGGCTTGACCACTAATGTGTCAGAAGAGGAAAAAGAAGAAAAAAAGAAAAAAAATGAAGAAGGTATTGATGAAAATTCAGTGGACGTGATGGGTATTGTTGTGGAGCTCAATGGTGATGAGTAAGGCATTTGTGATTATTGGTATTTTAAAACAATTGATTTTTGAAATAGTTGATTTTTGAAGTGGGTTTTAAGACAATTGGTTTTTGAAATGATTGATTTTTTGTGGTTGATTTTTCAGACAATTAGTTTTTGAGATAGTTGATTTTTGAAGTGGCTTTTAAGACAATTGATTTTTGAAATGATTGATTTTTGAAGTGATTTTTAACTAGACAGTTGGATTATGTAAATGTTATTTTGTTTTGATGGATGTTGTTTGGACAAACAGTTTCACCAGTTTCTTTATGAAAGTTTTTAAGATTCCTTAGGAATCTGTTACTTCATGGTGTGTGATTTTTTATATTATTTTTAGTTATCGACTTTAAATTGTATATGTATAATATATTGTCTTATCATATGAGAAGGAGTTCATTTTATTAATAGACTGTACTTACTGTTGATTTATTATATTACTGATCATAAATAAAAAATATAAGACTTTACTACTACATCTTTGTTACACATTTTCAAAAAGCAAACACTAGCAACAAATCGTACAGTATTATTTTTAGACCATTCAGTTGATTTATTATATTACTGATCATGAATAAAAGATATAAGACTTTCGTACTACAACCCTGTTACATATATTCAAAAAGCAAACACTAACAACAAACCGTACAATATTAGTTTTAGACCTTTCTCTTTTTCTTCGGTCAATATCAACCTTTGTTTTAATTGATCTTTATCTATTTCAATGTCTTTTAGCAATCCTTTAAAGTGATCCCTCTGCTCTTCGACTTCTTTGAATAAAGTCAATAGCTAATTTCTATTTTCTTCGAAGTTTCGAAGCCTTTCTAATATTTGAAATTTGATAACGCCTTGAAAATTTGATGTATCGAGTCTCGGACTCAATTTTGATGCGCTGCTCGTTGATGAATCATTTTCAAGCCACTTAAAAAAAGAGCATGCCCCAAGTGTACAGTTAAAGAATTGTCGATCGGGATTCGTATCGGTGTGTGACGTCCTTAACATAGTTGAATTACCACAACGACAAATGTAAGATTTTTTTGCATTGGATGTTTGAGATGCTTGAGACATTATTAAAAGAGATGTTTTAAGTATTTTAAAATAGAATAAGATAAAAGAGTTCATGAATCCTTCATTTTATACATTAAAAAAACAAATGTTACCATTGAAAAAGTAACAATTTGTACTTTGTTACCATTGTAAAACTTGGATATTGTCTATTGTTACCGTTGGTTAAAATATATAGATAATTAAGAGAATCGATACTTTTTCATGTGCTTGGTTTAGATTTTACCTACGACATCTATACTTCAGCATTAGTAAGGTATATATGAGTTAATATTATGATCCAAAAATGATCTATATTACACCTACTAGAATATGATGCTTATATATAGATCGTAGCTAGTAGAATTTTAAAGGGAGACTAATTAATTAATAATAAATTATATTATTGAAATTTATTCAATTAAATAAGTTTAAACAAGTCACGTAAGGGTCCACATACATTGGGGTGGTGATCAATGATGTATGAGAAAGAGTTGTAGTTATACAATCAACATCCTCAAAGTAATGTGTGAGAAAATATACCAAAATATTTTTAATTTTGTGGTCTTAAACATATCATGTGGAAGTTAAATTTAAAAGTTGATTAAAAAAAACATTCTTTAATGTTACGAAACAAACTAAAAAAGACAATATAAATTAAAAAATATAATATATTTTTTTGGTTAAAAAAGGTTTATAATAATTTTATTATTACTAAAAAATTGAACCCTTTGAATTTGGAGGCCTAAAGAGTATGCCTCATTTTTAAAGGCATTGAGCCACTCCTGAAAATAACTAATCCAAAGATAAAATAGACCTCAATGGTGGGGGGGGGGGGGGGGTAGGCAGCCCCGTGTCTGTTCATATTTCGACCCTAAAATTTTACAAGAGGAGGAATATGGTTATTTTCTCTATTTGGAATAAGGAAAATGAAAATTTCATCCTTGTACAAAAAAGGTCTTTTGCTTAGGTTACATAAGAGAATCCTATTTATAACAAGATAGTCGTGATAAATAAGTTGTTCTTATAATTTTTGGAATGTATATTATTTTGAATACAACAAAATAAACATTCAATAAAAATAATCTCAACATAACTTATTACATTATAACTAATCCATCATAACTTGTATTCAAACCAAACACTTCTACAGTTTTATACTTTCTTTTATATTAATTTTATCATATATAAGTCAATTGATATATCAAACCTCGTTATATTATGCCCTTTAATTAATAATAGTAATTTGCTTATGTCTAATTTATCATCGTTCAAGATTTGTTTTATCAGCTTTCACATGTCACCTTGTTTGGACCCCAACACCCATCAACGTGATTTGTGAGATTTAAACTATACACTTAAAAAAGTGCAACTATTTAGGCCAACACCAATCTTGTTCATTAAAGTACTCTCCAATCCAATATTTTGTTATACTAAAATAAGAGAAGAAAGGGGGCAGCCGGCCAAGAATGTCCAAACCCTACCAAACAAACAAAGCAATTTTTTTTTTCACCTTTGTTCTATAGCTCTATATAAATTGAATCACATATTTTCATATGTCCTAAAACTCTGTGTTTTCCTCAACAAAATACAAAAAACAAAAAAAGGGTCAATGAAGAGCAAGTTCTTTCATTGTTTTCGTCCCATTGTTGAGGATTCTGTTCTTCATAGTCATGCTATTGATCAATCTACTTCAAGTATTATCACAAAAAGAAGTGAGAAAAATGATCAATTGGTTAGTCTTTCTTCATGACAATCTAATAGTTTTTTTTCCTACTATGTGTGTCTAGTTTGTGGATATTGTCACTGTTAAATTAATTAAACTGTCAATTTAATCTGGTGCAAAGTCAGTAGTACTAGTGCCTTCGAGTTGGAATTTCCAACTATAAACAAGTGTAGCGAAGTCACCTCCATTCTCGATTTCTATTGCGACAGAGGGAGGTATCATAATAGAGTCAA
>JAJONR010008038.1:0-39002 GCA_029582245.1 Solanum etuberosum
TATTTCCAATTTAGTTCTTTTTGGAACTCAAGGTGCTACATCTAGTGACCTTAACACTTAAGAAATTTTAAATTCCTCGGTAAAATCCTACTCACAACTAAGGATGGTTCGAGTCTTAGCTCAAAAAATTTCTGGGGTGTTACAGATTATCTGGTGATCTTTTCTTATCCCTGGAAGTGTTTAAGATTCTAACTCTAAAGTTTACTGATGTCTTTCTTTTTCCTTATTGCAGAGGAGGAGAAGGAAGTAGGATCTTGTTCACCTCAGTTTGATGATGATTTATCAGAATCCCGTTGCAAGACAGATCTTGTTCCGGACACTGCTTCACCTCATTCTGTCTCTTCGCAGAAATGTGGTTCAGCGGGAGAAGGAGATCATTCCTCCATAGATGTTTCATTAGATACAGTTGTTCCTGCAACATCGAGTTCCGAATCCAATAAGGACGCAATATCAAAGAATCTTAACTTTGCAGATGAACATACCAGTGCAAGTGAAAAGCAGGTGCTTATGACAGATTTGCTTTGTGGTATCTGCAAGCTGTTGTTATGCAAACCTGTAGTTCTTAATTGTGGCCATGGTCAGTTCAACTTCCTCCAACTATTATGTAGATGGCTTTAAGTTTCCATTTTCCTTCTCTTAATATGCTGCTTTTCCTTTTGTAGTTTATTGTGAAAATTGTGTGATCAATCCCAGCGACAAGCTCTGTAGATGTCCAGTTTGCCAACTGGAGCATCCAAGTGGATACCCCAACATTTGTTTGATTCTTGAGCACTACCTGGAAGAGCAATTTCCCGAGTTGTATGCGGAAAGGAAAAGGGCATCAGTGGAAAGATCTGATTGTCAGATTCCATCAAAACGTATGTTGAAACTTCCTTCTCCATATATTAACCATACCAATAGTGTCTCTACACCATTTTATCTTAAATATTGTACTAATATGATATTGATTTGACACATGCACAATTTTATGCTCATCTTTTATGTAAATACATAATCCACATACAATCCATCTCAAGTTTCAATGATATTGAAAATTTAGAGGCTGCAATCTCTTGTGCATTTCTGTAACTCGGCATTATTTACGAGTTCGGATTTGATTCAGTTCATTCCAGATCTTTCAGGATGGCCACCTTGAGGCATTTGACTTCTTTAAGTAGCTAATGCTAATTCACTATACTGGACTAAGTGGTGTCAATTTGTTATCTTCTTTTTGCACTGGATTTTTGATATGTTTTACTTGAGAGTTGAACCGAGGGTCTATCAAAACAACCTCTCTACCTTCTCAAGGTAAGGGTAAGGCTATGTACACACTACCCTCCCCTGACCTCTCTTTGAGGATCACTCGGTAAGTTGTTATTGTTGTTGTAAGAATCCATAGACTGTATCAACTAATTTGGATTAACTTAGGCTTTTTTTTTCTTTTTATGAAGTAAAACTTAGTTATTGTTGGTACGCTTAAGTGTGAGAATTGGAAAACCTCTAATTTCAGAGAGCCCCTAAATCTTTTAAGGCAAATTGTTTAGCAATATTGGAATGAAATGGGTCCAAATAGAGCAGAAAGTATAGAGGATTAATATTGCCTATACCAACTAGTTTGAGATTTGAGTATATCTGATAAGGTATTCTCATCTGATCATTTTTCATTTTAAAATAGAGATGTACACTTGAGAATTTTTGTCCATTAAGCTTCAATTTCATTATTAACAAGCTTTTAGTTGTTCCTCTAATTGTTCCTCTTTTGTAGTGAATACATTCCAGCCAACTAAAGAGATAAGAATGTAGGAATTACAAGCTATATAAACACCAAGTTTCCCTTGGATTATTGTCATTAACAATCATTTAACTTGAGAGCATGTCCAATGCATTCGGCATTTTCTGTTGTATGTTTGAAATATGGGAAAGCAAGAGTAAGGGGTCAGAGCGGACAAAGGCGGAAGTTTGAAAAGAAGTTTTTAAGAATATTGTGTGCACACCCCTCGGGGTGTGGCCCTTCCCCAGACTCTGCTAATGCATGATGCTTTGTGCACCAGGCTGCACTTTATGTTATAATGGTGACTCACCTCATTAAATATTTTATTGTTATTAGTGTAGCAAAGGAATTCTGTGATGGAGTCTGGTGGAGAGAAATCCTTCTCTTGTTGGTTGTACTAGGTACATGCACCACCAGTTCTAGAACCTCCTGCTCTCGACGGTTAATAGTTAAATAAATACTTATCTTTTCTTGTGAGGGGTGGGGTGGGGGGAGATATATTAGAGTACACTTATTTTATAAACCAATTTAAGAAGCATCGGATGCTAAAGCAGTGAAATGAAGTATTTGGCAATATCCTTGGGAGAATTAGAACCGTTCGTCATATTGCCTTGATTCAGCTTTCATTGGCCTTCTATCACAAGATCCTATCTGGTATGACAGGAAATCAGGACAAAGCTGCTGGCTGCAAATCACCACCTGGATTTGATCTTTCAGCATGGTTGACGGGTGGAGGACCACAGGTTCATTTTGGAGTCGGCTGCGATTATTGTGGGGTAAGATTGATTGCTCTTCTCATTTGTCTCCCAGTTGTCCTACTTGTGTGTACTTCTATCTCTTTACAGGAACAAGTCCGTAGGGCCTACAAGAGGCTGCTGGATTGTTTCAGACTATTTAGTTGATTTTGCAGCTTAAACCTTAAAGTTAATGGTTTTCTCTGGTGCTCCCTTGAACTTGTTTCAAATATATAAAATTGAGAGGCCAATATATTAGAGCACATTGTTTCTTGTAGTTACTGAATGGTTGTTTCACAAGAGGCATCAATTTTCTACAGTAGTAATGATTATTTTCAGCATTTAAACTGCGTTAGAAGATTATTACTTTTTTGATAATGGTAACATTCTGTATATTAACAAGTATACTATACCAACTGTATAGTCCCCCAAATCAGACAATTACAAAATAGCTTCCTTTGTTTCTTCTTACATATTGTCTAGGACATCAAAGATATCTTCAGTTTGTACTAAACATTTCTGTTTACACAAAAAATAGTAAAGAGCTAAGCAATTCATCTTCAGCTTCTGAATGTTGCACAGCTTATCCTCAAAACACCTCTGATTTCTCTCTCCATACAACCCTCCATCTCTCCTTTTGTTTGGACAAAGACCCTTCTCTACCCCAACTGTCTAGTACCTCCGTTGGGTTTCTTTGCATCACCCACCTGATTCCCCTCAGGTTAATGAATATTTCCAGTTCTGATCTGTCCATTTGCAGCGTAAAAAGAGATGGTTGGCTGTCTCTGCCTCTTCCCCACATAAATAACATCCAGAGCATAAGTTAAATCCCTCTGAACTTTTGCTGTCTCAACACTGCTTCTTTGGCCACAAGCCAAGAGAAGCAAGCAACTTTCAATGGGATCTTCACTTTTCATCATCATTTTCCATGGCCAACAGCCCACTTGATTATTAACTTTTCTCAAAATCTTGTAAGCCTCTCTCCCCTTAAAAGTTCCTTGATTCTTTCCTAGCCATACCATAATATCCCCATTTCCCTTGGTACCCTTAAACTCAGTTATCCTCCCCATTTCCCAATCATTTAGGAGTCTTCTAAAAGTCGAATTCCATTCTTGTTCAAAAAAAATGTATATATCTGGGAAAGTTTGTTGCCCAGTCCAATTGTCCAACGAAAAAGAAGTCTTCATATTCCCCACATTTAATCTATTTTCGCTCATCATTTTTTCATTCAATCAAAACAAATGACTTGGTTGTGGGTATTCTTTGACAGGATCTAAAAGATAGGAATGTGAAGTGTGTCAAAAATAAAATGAGAATATGAAGTTTCTTGCCCTACATAACATGCTATTTTGTGTATCCTTTTTTATGAAGATGATGTGTCAGAACATATGCTGTAGTGGCAGGAAATCAATTCTTCTTAGATTGAAATCTGAACTTGTCTAAAATTAATGATAAGAAATAACTAAAAACCAAGAAGGTATCTAGTTAAAGATGTGAACTTTCTAATTATTCGAGAAGATTTGTGTAAGTGCAGCAATATTTAAATGATGACTAGCCTACATTAAAGCACCTTGATATTAGTTTCTTCGACAGTAGAAAACCGGAGTTTCAATTATATGGTTTGAGTTGGAAGTTGCCGTTTGAAAACCACACAGAGTACTATAGGAATTACAAGGGTAGTCCCCTGGTGTGTCCCTTTTTAGAAATTGGCTGTAGAAGCCTAAAAGTTTAACAGTATTTCTATGTAGGGAGTCTAATAGCAAGTGAAGTTCCTTTTTGCAAACTAGATATAACTGACTTTGAAATCTGCAGATGTGTCCTATTGTTGGGGAACGATACAAATGCAAAGACTGCACGGAGAAAATGGGCTTTGACCTTTGTGAAGGATGTTATAAAAGCTCCTCAAAGCTCCCGGGCAGATTTAATCAGCAACACACTCCAGAACACCAATTTGAGTTAATACAGGCACTTCAAGTGAGAAATGTTGTACTGAGGCTTCAACCTGAACGATTATAAGGGGACGACTCCAAGATACTGCCCGGAAACCTCCAAGATACTGCCCGGAAACCTCTGCTTTGTTGTTTACAAGGTAAGAACACATCGAGAGCCAATTGAGTCGATCAGAATGTTCTTGTATCATATTCCCAAGTTACAATATGTGACTATATTTCTTCCGAGTTTCTCTTAGAAAAGGACGAGCTCGATAGGCTTCTGACCAAGTTCCCCAACAACAGCTTAGCTTAGTAGCTTAACTCTTTCTACTGGATGTTTGTTAGTAATAATCTTTTATCTACACTCTTCTTTCTTCAGCCAAAAATGGCAGCATTGTTGGTATTTTGAGAATAGTAGAATGAAATAAGACGGTTTATCCTAACACAAGCATCAGTGGTCGACTTCATAGGTCGAATGAGTGACCTATCCATTGTTTGATTTAATGTATTAAGGGCGGTTTTGTCTTTGCTTATATTTATCCATGTATTAACCGTCCTTGTATTGCTATTATTATGGTTTGTTATATATTTAATTATACACCTTATAATACTGAACAGGGTGCACAACTAATACATGTTTAACTTAGTTCTACCAAACAAAGAATCAAATCGTACCATGACCAAATACATGCTCTAAAAGATCTTACAAGTACTCTTTCATCATTAATCAAATGTCTCAAGATTCGAGTCTATCTAGGTACGGAACTGCTTTTATTAAAAGGTGTTAGCCTAATCATTAGGATTAAGGTTACTACTAATCACTAGTATAGTAAAAGAAAAAGGAAAGGGAGACAAAAAGCTAATCCTTGAAATTAGTTAAAGGAGTTAATTATTAATGAAGGCAGCAAGTGTGTGATTGTCCTAATTACCTAAATATTACCAAAACCAATTTGCTTTATCACACGAGTGGTGGTCACTTTTTTAGTACGGCCCTTCATTACTTGTGACACATAATTAATCTAGTAATCAATCACTCATACTTTGTGTTTAGTGCCACACACTTATTATATTGTGTGCAAAGATAGGGCATTGAAAATCCAAAATCCACCCCCACCTCCCCACCCCCAAGCAAATATTATATGAATTTGATCTTAGTCTTAGATAGAATTGAGATCAAGCAGGACATGACACTAGATAAGAGGATTTAGAGGTCAAAAATTCATGTAAAAGGCTAGTAGTATATAGTTTCGCGTCTTGTCTCTTCTGCTAGTAGTATTAGTATTATTTTTGATATTTTTTATTATTTTACTATATTGTATTTCTCATTCTTCTAGTTTTCTATAACTACTTGTTGTCTCTTATATCTCTATGCTTGTTACTGCTTATGTATTCATAAATGTTGTGTTTTTGTTTTTCTTGATCTAAGGATTTATCATATCAACCTCTCTATCTATGATTTATCAAGGTAGGGGTAAAGTCTGCGTACACTCTCTTCAGACTCTGCTTATAAGACTATACTGAGTATGTTGTTGGTATCTTATTCTTGATTTTATCACTACTACTACTTCTACTTGAGTTATCTTTACTATTTTTACTATCAATATTTTTCTACATTTTCACCGCCATATTATATAGGCTATAACTCCTTAATCAACGCGATAGTTCCACAAAAATCAAGGCAAACACAAGATAATTTGCTAACGATAAGAATATCAACATTTCCAAAGTAGAACGATGAGTAAATATTAAGATACTTCGTATGGTAGAGGGATAATTTTGACCTTTTTCCATAATAAAGTGAGTGAAAGTATTAATTTTGAAAATGTAGGGTATGTAAATTGAGTAGTGCAAATTGTATAGGGATCCAAAAAGAATTTCACTAATATTTATGCTAAGGCACAAAGCACGAGATTCTCCCATTATTGGCGCGTGTTAAAGAAACCGAATTGACACCACAGGTGCGTGCAATAAACGCGAAAACGGCCGCCGGCGCGTGGGGTAAAAAGCTTCTGTCTCGTAGTTTGGCGGGAATTCTTTGAAATGGGGAATATTCCTTTAATATATTCGCGGCAAATTTTTGACCTCTAATTAATTAGATAGATTTTCTATTTAGTTTTTGTTTTTTTCCTGCTCAGAGGCAAATTATTTCGAATTTGCACCGCGTAGGGCTCCATTCAGAGGGAATTCTTACTATCAATTTTTTTTTCATACCTAAGACTCGAATCTGAGACTTATGATTAAGAAGAAGCAGTCACATTTACTGCACCACGTTCTTTAGTGATAGTTCTAATTATTGATTATGGATGGATTTCATCTTATCTTGATCTAAAATTTAGAGTTATAATGTTAATTAGTTTTATTTTATTTATATATTGATGAAGATTCAAGAATGTTCTTCTTTTTCTAATTATTTGATTAACAAAAATTAAGGAAAATTGTAGAGAATTTAAATGTTGGAAACCTCACATAATAGTTTCCCAAAAAGACTATATACTAATATATATTTCATAGTTTATGAAATTCAAAGTTGTTGATTTAGTTTAAACTATTAATATGATGAAGTAAAATTTCGCCGCAAAAGTTTTGAGACAAATAACAAGTAAATTACGTGTTTTGGTTTAATATTGAAATTGATAATAAGTCGTTGATATTTTGATTTTAAAAAATGTATTGGTAAATTAGATCAGATTGATTTGAAATCTGAGGAGGTACAGAGTGGGTGATTAGACCGATTATGTTGTATGAGTTGGAGCGTTGTCTAGTAAAAAAGTCTCATGTCGATCATAAGATGAAAGTAGCGGAAATAGGGATATTGAGGTGGATGTCTAAGCATATATAAGGAGAGATAAGAATGGAGATATTGGCGGGGATAAGGTGGGAGTGACCTTTGTGGTGGACAAGATGAGGGAAGCAAGGATAACGAGGTTTGAGCATGTGAAGAGGAGAAGAGTAGATGCCCTAGTAAGGAAGTCATGTGAGAGGTTGGCAATGACGGGTGTCAAGAGAGGTAGAGGTCGACCAAAGTATTGAGGTGAGGTGATTAAAAAGGTCATGACCCATCTTGAACGTACTGAGAACATGATCTTAGATATGAGGATTTTGAGGACTTAGATAAATTAGAATAGAAGGTTAGTTGGTAGTTGAACATTCTCTCGCTTTCACGCGCGATATGCATGGTGGTTGTACTTGTACTGCCTTTCTTAATTACTAGTAGTATTAACAATATTCTCATAGTTTCTTGCTTTTTGATCTTGGCTATCTCTTGTGTTTGTTTGTGCTTAGGTTATCACCTAATTTCACATTATTTTGTTGTTGCTTTTTTTGTATTTCCTTTTTCAAATTACTTTGAAATCTTTTTTAAAGTCAAAGGTTTATTGGAAACGACCTCCATCTCTAAGAATCAAGGATAAGATCTGCGTACACTATCCTCCTTAAAATTCATATGTTGAATTACATTAGATATATTGTTGATTTGAATAGCCAATCCATGCGTGTGGCATATCAAGAAAATTAGGATAAATTGGAACAACTTTAATATTTCTTCCGTTCAACTTATTTGTCTTACTTTTCCTTTTAGTTTGTTTCAAAAAGAGTATATCTTTCATTTTTTGACAGTTTTTTACTTTCAACTCTTCACATGATATGTTTAAGACAACAAAAATAAAAAATAAAAACTTTGATACATTTACATATTTAAAGTTTATATCACAAGCTATAAAAAAAAATTACTTTTTAAAATTTAGTATCAAGTTAAAACCACATAAATTGAGAAGCTAAGTTACCTAAAATCAATCAAGAATACCAATATGAAGTTGACAGCCAAACATTCTGCTTGTTGATTTGATAAGGAAACAATTTTGGTTGTGTCACCAACTTTCAACTAAAATTAACTGTTCAAGGGAAAATTCTTTTGGAAGATTATTTTATGCAATTATTTTTTAATCTTAATTGTCTAATTTATTGGAATTTGTTGTTTGTTATTTGTTTATTGGAGAGATCATTATTTTAGTTAACAATAGAATTTTGTAAAAAAAGGTTAAAGACAAGTGAATTAAGGATCAATCAAATTCAATTTCTTTTGGGCGAAACGAATAAAGTAAAGATCGAGAATAAGAATACATGAATATTGCTCAAAGGAAAGCAAAAAAAATACAAGAATAGAGAAGTCGATTTAGAGTCTTCTTCCATTAAAACCATAAAAACAAATGTTACTAAATAATATTTTGTAGATAGTATTACACGTTAGTTTTGATAAAGTTATTTTATAGTACGCATCTGAGCTCTAACGTTGGGCTCAAGCTTGATTGGAAGTAGCTAGGTTGGTGCCAGATTAAAGGATGATTATCTTGTTGAAATAAAAAGAATTAACGTCTTTCCGATTCTAATTTAATCACGTATCATAATCTGATTCGTCTATTTGTAAAGAGCCGATTTTTGCCTTGTATATTGTTATTTCAATTGTCCAACTTAATTAACAAACTATACTGCTGATCTCCTTTTACTCCAACATTCTAAATTAACAAATATCCTTTACTTTGTTTTGCATTTATTTAAGCATATGATGAGTCAGTCTCTAGCAAAATCAATTCACATTCTATTACATGAAATAAGTTATACCATAATTTTGAAATAAAATACTACTGATTTTAACTAAATTTCTAACTAAACACGAGATAATCAAAATTCATATCGAAATAATACCTAATTCCTTGAATCAGACGACTCTTAATTAAGTACATTACCAAATCAGTGGTTGAATCAACCACTACATTCGATGAAGTAAAACAAATAAAAATGTTGTTAAAAGATAGTCGAACATTATTTATAACGAAACAAACTGATGAATGACAGAAAAAAACATATATATATATATATATATATATATGGAGAATGACTTGTGAAGCAAGCATGATATATATATAATAAGGGACCATTTCTGCCTTCTTTATAGCCATTTATAGCCTTCTTTCATACTCTTTGTTTCTTCAAAAGTTTGGGACATTTCTATTTAACGACTTAACAGTGACACATGCAAATATTTCCTACTTGTCATAATATTTATTTATATTATATATAACCTCCGTTCATTTTTAATTGTCATGGTTTCCTTTTTTAGAGTCAAACGATAAGTAGTTTGATTAACATTTTACGATGTATTTTTTCATCATATTGATATGTAAAAAATTGCAATTTATACTACTTTTCGTATAGTTTTTGAATATCTAAATTTTTTGTTTAAAATATCAAATTAATGTAATCTAATTTTACTTTGAAAATTAGTCAAATTGACTTTTGAAAAATACAACATGACAACTAAAAATGGACAGAGAGAGTATATATAGACAGTAGGATTTTATATGTATACATATGACATATATATATATATATATATATAACATACCCACAATATATTATTATTATTTTTATTATACATTGTAGTCAATCTTTTTCTCCAACTTGAAATTAACTTTCTTACAAAAATTCGAAAATTGGTTCTAACTACTATTTCAATTTATTTTTATTTTATTTTATAATTAGAGCTTTATTTCTAGAAAAAAAAGAAACTATACTCTTGATTTGACCTAACGCATCAAATCAATATTTTGATATTATCGCCACGAAAAAGAGCATTTGAATAGTGAATACAAATTAAACTAGCTACAATATTAAAAGGTAGTTTGATTTTAACACTGACTTATTAATTTCCTTTTTAGCATATCGTGGATGGGATTGTTTCTCTCTTAATTAGAGATTTTGAGATCGAGTTTTGATGAGTATAATTTTTCTTTTGATAGGGATCACTTTCCCTACACGGCGCGAATAAAAATTTGAACTTCAATGCAGATATTGAACACCAAATGAAACAGGAAGAGAGGGGAGGGGTGAAAAGAATATATAAAGAAGTTTTGGGGTGTGAAATGCATATTATTGCTTCTTACGTAAGGAAGAGGCGCGTGGATACACCGTATAGTTGCGTGTGGAAATATAAAATGTTTTAAAAATAATAGAAAATGCATTTCCACGTGGCCAATGAATGAAGGAATCCAATGCTGCACTGTTTTGCGAGTCTTTAAATGTCGGCTACAATTCATATCGTCTCACGAGTTATTCGAGATATAATATCGCATGACCAAACGCCTATTAAATCCTATAAAATTTTATCAGAGTAATTATCGTTCGTAAAGAAGTTAAGATAACATCGAACAACTAAGATTAAAGTTTTTATTGACGCACTTATATAAAATTCATGTTAGATAATATCAAACAGTTAAGATTAAAGTTTTCGTTGAACGCTTATAAAAATTAATATTAGATAATACGAAATAGTTGAGATTAAATTTTTCATTGACGCGCTTATATTAAGTTCAACGTTTGACAGAATTCATTACTCTAATCTAATTTAGAGTTTATCAGTTCGGTAGAAAATAACTGTGAAAATAACTCTGATGAGGAAAAAAATTCAAAATTATTGAATATTAAATATTTAAGTCTCTGCTGACGAACTTATATCAATTTCAACATTTTAATAAAATTACGACTAACAGATCAGTAGAAAATAAATGTGAAATAAATCTGATACGAAAAAAATAACTTTTTAATATTATAAAATCGCCATTAATTTGATACTGAAAATTTATATAATCGAATTTCTATTTGTAATAACAAGAAATAACTATCATATTATAAACTCATAATCTAATTATAAAATATAAAATGTTATACTAATAAAGCAAAATTTAAATATTAATATTATAAGTTTTTCATTCTTGATATTTAAATCTTGAATATGAAATCGTCAAATTTAATCAAATGTCAATATAAATTTTAAATATCAAATGAAAAATAAATAAAATCACAAAGAAAACCTTCTAAGGATGTTATCGAGTGGATGGAGCTACTCCTACATTAATAGAGATCTCGGGTCCGAACTTTAAGTATAAAAAAAGTCTTTGATAAGAAGTGTTTCTCCCTGAATAAAACTTTACACGACGCTAAATTAAAAATAGTCGAGCTCTAAAGTGAATATCAGGCACTCAAACTCTAATACAGATGTCAGACACACAAGTGAAAAAAAAAAATAAAAAAATGATAAGGAACACTTCTCTTCGAATGAAACCCTACACGATATAAATTTAAAATAATCGAGCTCTAATACAAATATCAGACACACAAGGATTCTACGTGACGCAAATTCAAAAAAATAAGGTGATAAATTCAATATGTCAATGAGATAATTAGGGGTGAGGGGGAGTACACATAAAAGTCCCCACCCTACCCTGTTTTTTCCCCTTCTTACCCTGTTCTAAAAAGGTCCCTACTATATATTCATCTCTCCCCCAATTTTTTCCCTCATTTCTAACAAACAACTGCATACCCTTTTCTCTAACCAACAACTGATTCCTCTCTCTCTTGAATTTTCTGTTTTGGGTTTTTTTTCTTTTTTTCTCTGCAAGAATCTCCATGGAAGGAGCTTAAGCATAAGAAAACAGAAAAAGAAGTGAAAGATTTGATTGTTTGTGAGTTTCTGACAAATGGGGAAGTACATAAGGAAGACAAGAAAAGCAGAGGATGTATCTCCTCTTGGTGTTCTTACAAGGGCTAAAGCTTTAGCTCTTAACGGCGGTGATGGTGGGTCGTATCTTGAGCTTCGGAGTAGAAGGCTGGTCAAACCCTTTACGGTTCTTGAAGGGAGAAGACAGAAAAATGGTGTTCCCAAAAATCCCAATTTGGTAAACCCTAACCCTAACCAAATTCCTAATGTTTGTGTGAATTCTGAAGAGGGAAAGGGTGTTAAGGAAATGGAAAATCAGAAGGAGAAGGAGAAGAGTTGCTTGGGTCCTGAGGATTCATTTGGAGAAAACTTGTTGGAATTTGAAGGTAGAAAAAGGTGAGTTTTTTCTGTTTTTTTACTTTTATCTGAAAATCTTCTGTTAGTTTGCATGTTTATGTATCTTACTCTGTGAAGATTAGAACTTTGTGCTTGAGTTATTCTGCTAGAAAAAAATCCCCCCTTTTTGCTGTTTATGTTCTGTGTTTTTGCTTGTCATGACTGATTTTTACTATTAATTGAAGAAAATAGATTGAAAGATTAGCTCTTTTAATATATCTTGTTTTTAGATTGTTCAGAAATGCAAGTTTCTGGTATGATTTTTGGTGTTTGGGTTATGAAAAGGTCAGATTTTTCTTGATTAGAAGGCTTTGTCTTTCTTGTTTAGAATGGAAAAAGAACTTATCTGGCTGGTTTTCAAGTCTTTTTTCTTGCTCCTCTTGAGGATAAAGTTGTTGTTTATTGATTCTGTTTTTATGTTGATTTTGATTGAAAGAAGAAGATGCAGACAAATGGAAATTTGTGTTCTTGATATTAGTTGAAGTTTAAGGTTTGGTTCTTTCATTCTTGGATTTGGTGCCTACTTTTCTTGTAGAGGTCACTTTCCACGCGGCTTTTTATTCCTCATTCCTTCTGTTTAAAGATCCTTTTTTTGGGAGTATGGAAATTTGGTGCATATATATGAAAAGTAGATTCATGATACTGAATAGTTAATTTTTATTGACAAAGTATAGGTTTATCCTTTATTAAGGTCCCCCCCAACTCAATCAACTAAAAAAAGAAAAGCTTTAATAAGCAAAGTCTGCTATACTGGTTTATCCCTTTTAAGAGGGGTGCTTTATGGTGCTGCATTTGGTTACTGAATCGCCGTTAGATGGTGGAATAAGAACTTTATGGCTGGTTTCTTGAGATTGGTTCATTGATGTCCTCATATGGTTCCGATTGAATTTAGTACCTTGTTTACTCATAATGTTGTTTGAAGAAGTGAATGTCGTCGTACTTGTCTTAGATATGCCTTTGGTATTTTGTTGGATGCTGTTATAGTTTACTCTCCATGTGGTAGTAGTAAGATAGTTGTATGAAGTATTTCTTATAGTAATAGATTGAAACTCTATTGTTTAGTTGGTCGGTTTCAATAGTTAGTTAGCACACTTTTGAGTTCTCGATGTCTTTTTTAGCTTCCACTCTTTGGCACCATACTCACCTAACACCACATCCTAATTTTGTTCTATTGCTGCAACATTTGTTTTGTGTTTGATTTGGTGACTGAAGTAAAGCTAATTGGATGAACTTTGATGATTCTGCCTAACTTAACAAAAGAACAATAAAAAAGACAGATGGCTGTACTACCTCTTTAGATTTGCCTTTCCAACAACATACTCAGTGGGGAGGGTGAATGCAGAATACACCTTTTTTGAGGGGTAGAGAGACTGTTTTCGATACACCCTCTGGATTTGCCGTTCCATAGTACATTTATGATCGTTTAGACTTTCATGGTGAAAAAAATTGTTTTGTCTGGAACTACATGATGCATGCATATTGGTACCTTTCTGTCTTAAATTTCCAAAGTTGCAATGATTGTTGTGAGCCATTTACCTTTAAAAATGAATGTGGGGTCCCTCTATGATTGAAGTTATAGATAGATAAGACAATAAGGGCAAGAAAGCTTTTTGACAGCCACTAAATGATTTGCCTTTATTCAGTTATCTCTGAATCTTTTTGCTGCCATGAGCTGTATGTATAGCCTAGGTGATTCTGAATTTACCTTACTATTGATTAAGATCTTGAAACTTAAAAACGTTCGAATAGCACTATAGAGTTTTTCCTTGCTCCTTCTTACAGGACCACCAGGGAGAGCACACCTTGCAGTTTGATAAGGGATTCAGACAACATTCAGACCCCTGGTTCCAGTACTAGGCGTACTAATGCAAATGAGGCCAACGGCAGAGTACCAAACTCGATTCAACCGACTATCCCAACAGATCTTGAAATGGACGAGTTTTTTACCCGTGCAGAAAAGGAGCAGCAGAGAAAATTCATCGAGAAGTACGGATTTACATGTCACACATAGTATACATGTTATTTCTATCCCCCACTCTCATGTCTAATCATGAACTTGTTTTGTGGAACCATTTGCAGGTACAACTTTGATCTAGTGAACGACAAGCCCCTTCCCGGACGTTACGAATGGGTGAAAGTAGATCATTAGACATGGACATAGAGGAGGGGGGTTACAAATTACAACGTTCCATCGGCCTCGTTTCATCTTTAGGCTTTAGATAAAGATAGGAAACAATAGCATGTAAGTTTTAGTTTTACAAATGGAGTTGTGGGTGGTGAAACCTCTATTTCCCCTCACTCTCTGACTTGTAAAGTCTTTTAGAAGGTAGACTAATATGATCTGTAACATAACAGTTGCTTGTGACATTAAAACAACAGATACCATTGACTCTTAACAGATCATGAAAAAAGGGAAAAAGAACCAAGGGTTGTGGTAGTAGTCTGAAGTAGTAGTCTTAGTAGTAGTAGTGGTGGTGGTACAAAGGGGGGTAGTAGGTGGTCTGCTAATCTTTGTTTTGTTTGTTGATAAATTGTACTGATGGAAAACTTGGTTTTAGACATATTCTGAATAAATTGACCCTCAAAAGTGTTTTTTTCCCCTCCTTCACTATTATTTCTGATTGATGAATGTATGGTTGGATTTTGTCATGTTCATTAACATGTGAGACATACAAGTCTGTTCATCAACCACAAGTTGTTGCTGCCTTTTCACTGTTAGAGATGAACAAATTGACCTGCCATATTTTAGCTGCTTGTGAAAATTTGTATTGTTGTGGGGTTGCTTTGGTTAGTGGGCATGTATTTGAAAAGATTCTCAAAAAAAAAAAGAAGCCATCATCATGTGTTTTTTTTTGTACTTATTATATATGTCTGAACAAAATTTGTTATGATTGGTTTGTAAATTTTTGTTTAGATTTGGAAATGTTGAAAGAGGGAGGAGGAATCTAGTGAAAATGGAACTTAAATAGTCGTTCACTCAATCTGCTTAAATTAAAAATAAGTCGATAGATGTATAATCTATGTATGTTGATTAGGAAAATTTATGACAGGATTTAGTCGGCTGTTTAGGTAAAGATATCTAAATTTTGTTCTATAGGATGTGTTCGGTACAAAGGGAAATGATTTTTTTTTTTATATATATAAAAAAAGGTTTTCTTGAATGATTTTTTTTTATATTCTTGTGTTCGGTAGATAAGCGAAAAATATTGTTAGTTTGGTACTTGATCCAAGAAGTGGGTGTTAGATTGTGAAAGTGGTTTAAGACTTCAATTGGTTTGTTAATATGTTAAGTATGATTTATTGTCCCAATTTGATATGTTCATTGTTGGCATTTTGTTATTTAACTCAACTACTCTGACTTATCCATTTTCATGCGTATGTTTTTAAGAGATAGTTCGATGTATAAAATATTTTGTGTTGATTTTAAATCGGGGGGAAAGATATGGAGTGAATGTAGGGGTGGATATGCTGTGATATTAAATTTTTTAGTAATACTTATTATTATCGTATCGAATTAATTCAGTATGATTTAGTATATATTGTAAATTTGATTTTGATATTTTGTAATTCAGTAAATCGATAATTATAATTTGTTAGACTTGCAACTATCATATAATAGAGAACTATAGCTTCAACTTTTCAAAAAACATCTTAATTATATTATACTAGCACATTAAAAATGTATAGACATCCAACAAAAAGTATGAATAATTCCCTTCGTTAATCTATATTACACAATAAAAAGGACATTTTAATAATAATAAAAAAAGATAATCAAAGTTTCGACGTTTAAACAATTAGTTTGTACTAATATTAAAATATAAATTTGTTAGAAGTATAATAATATATATAAATTGTATATATAATTATATACTTTGATACAATATTGTTTTTATAAATATCGAATATCTTATCAAATACATTTTTTAATAAAAAAATTTCATGCCAAATGTCATATCAAATATTATAATATCAAAACATTTGATTTTAGCATAATAATTTAATATCTACGGTACCATTTTCATTCTTAATAGATAATATATCTTAATGTAATCATCAATGGTTGAAAATATTAAAATATTCTTCAATTTTTCTTTCTTTTTGAGCTTTTTTTTCTTTTTTCTTTTTTTGGAAAAAGAATCTTTTTACGACAAAGTCTTCAAATGGCTTTTCCTTCCACTTGCTTGCTTATCCATGCAAAAAAATCCAAAAAGAAAAAAAAAAGTTACAACAAAAATAGCTTTTTTTGATACTTTCTTTTTCTCTTTTGTTCATTTTCTTTTATACTCTTAATTTTGTTAAAGTTAAAAATGGAGAGGAAAAGCATTCCATCATCTTGAAAATGATAATCTACCTTTGAAAATGAATCAAACTGGTTCTCGAAAAGTGAAACGTGACGACTATTTTGAAATAGAAGAGTATTTTTTAAAAGGGTGTGAAATAAATAATATGACAAGTAAAATGAATCGGCGAAGAGAGTATTTATTATGTAGACTTTAGGAAAATCAACTTTCAATTTCCAATTTCCAATTCCCAATAATCTCTTATTAGCATTCACACATTAGACATAATTGTGTACTCTGATTTCTTTAAGTGGGGTTTGATTAATTAACTTGCTGACCGATTATTCAATCTTGTTTTAAAAATATTGTCTCCCACAATAACTTTGCTTTTTGACTGCCTTCATTTTAATTATATTTTGACGAATCCTTTTGGCCAGAAAATTTGGTCAGAATGGTAAAATAACATATTTTACAGTATGTTATTTTATCTTTCTGAACATTTTTACCTTTTTAACTTTAATATCTTTTAATTAAAAAATTAAAAAAAGATCAGTTTATTTTAAAATAAAAAGGATATAATAGATTTTTTAAATTTCTGACCAAATTTTCAGGCCATTTAGCAATACCCTAAATTTTAATATCAATATGTTTCCATTTTTTGGCTAGTAATGAAGGAGTGATTTACTTGGGTAAAGTATTTATCCAAAATTAAAATTTAGATATTCGAAAATTATACTATTTTTTTTTATAAGACACAATTCTTCTCTTATCAAACAGAATGAAAAAAAGAATACAATTTAAAACGTTGATAAAAATTTCTGTAGTTTGATTTCGACCACGTTCATATTTCTTTGTCGCTTCACATATCTTGTCTTCCCAGGAGACTACTATTTCACTTTATTCCATATATGTATCTTCATTTCTAATCTTGTCTCTTCTGATATGTTCATACATCTATTTAAACATTCTCATCTTTGCTATCTTCATCTTCCGAACGTGACCAGGTACACTCCGCCCTGTATAACATAGATTTCCACAAAATACTTCAGACAGGTAAAATTTGAAATGACATTTTGAAAAAATGGTTTTGGGCCATTCTCAAAGCTTTTTAATTTCATAAAAAAGAAAAAGTTACAAAAGGGTAATTTTCAAACTATAGAATAGAACAAAAAAGGGAGGCAGGTAGACCCACAATGTGCTTATCTAGTAACTCTGAAAATTACTATGCTCAGATTGTGTCTCCTCTTCTCTTTCCATCCCACAAACACAAATATTGGGAAAACAAACCTAAAAATCAAATCGTAATTGCTGCAGATTCATCTTCATTAAACTATTTAAGCGTGTGATGCAATGATATAAGTTCTTCTATCCTTAATAACCAGATGTCTTAGGTTCATTTTTGATAATGAAGTTTTCTTTGATACGAAGTGCTAAGATCCTCTTCAATATGCACTAAAAAATGTGTCCTATAGGGTCATCCCACATAAAAAGTTCAAAGTCTTTTGAAGTGGATTGAAAAACATGGCAAAACAAGGTTATTTCTTTCATTTATCAAAGTTTTAGTCGATAGAATTACTCATTTCATGTATTGATTGGAGTTAATAGGTATATCTTATGAAATTAATCGTTGTGTGCATCGAGGTGCGTAAATCAATTTAAATATCACGATACACGAATCTAAATCAATCGAGCCAACGCGAATGGTTAAAATAAAAAAGACATACAAAATTACATACATATGGCAACACACATGGTAATTTAAAGCACAAATTACATGTGTTTTTTTAGATATATATATATATATAGCTGCCATCAAATAATATGTACAGTTTGTTGTGGTCCTATATATATGCCATAATCCAATTGATCCAAATATCCCTTTTCTATATGTGTCCCAAAATGATTAACTTCCAAAATTGCCTTGGCCAATTTGATACCAAATGTTTTTAGTGATAAATTGTCATAAAAATGATAATTTGCATATTGATATTTTTTTGTAAACTTGTGATTACCACTTCTTTTTCTTCTCTTCTTGAGTCGAGGGTTTATCAAAGACAACCTTCCTATCCTCACAAGATAAGACCATGTAAAATCTGCATACATAAATTATACTGCATATGTTATTGTTGCTTTTCTGAATATTTTTGGTAAGGATAATATGAACGGTAATAATTATCTTCTAAGTAACCCGATTCTATAGATATTTTTTACATCTAAGATTAATTTCGACGCTCCTAGATATATTTAATCTTTTGACACAATTTATAATTAGTGGGCCGGACCTTGGGCCTTCACACACATTGGGTCAAAACTTGGTTTTTCTTGGGCCGGGTACATAAAAGCCCATGAAACATATTCCTTGAAAGAGTTCCTAATAGCCCAGTTATTTTAGTATGACAAGTTAACAAATATAAGCAATGTACTTTACTTGTCGACTTTGAACTTTACACGCTTTTTAAGAAATAATCATTAATATCTATATTAATTGATGTTTAGTATTAAGTCTTGGAAATAATTTGGAATGATTAATGCAAATGTGTCTTTCTTAATTAAATAGGCCACCATTTAAATTTTATCCCTATCATTAAAGGTTGTGAAAAATATAGTCACTAAGACGGACAAAACCTTAAACAATGCACAAAATCTTAAACCGTAGTCTAGTACTGTAATTTTTAGTTTGCTAAAAACGAATATGTAAATCGCGATATAAAAGGTGTATAAGTTGCGGAAGAAATAAAAAGAGGATTATTTACTAAACGATTGTGTCCCGAAAAGGGACAATAGGCAAATGTGGCTATTTTTGGCAGGCTAGTACAACCAAGTGATTAATAAGTAATAAGTCCAATTCAACTCATTGGTGAAGTCTAAGGCCCAAGCCCAAGCCCATACCCCAACCTCCTTGCAGTTATGAATGGAAAAAAAAGTTTTTTTTCCCTCTTAATGCCACTATGGTATAAACTTCATATTAAAATGATTGAACTTCAGTTATATAAATTAAATAATAATATCTAAATCTAATCTAAATAGAAATATTAATTATCCATGTTAAAATTTCATCCCAAAAAGAAAATTTGCAAATCATGTTCATTGATGATCTATATATACCTTGTTCTTTGAACATCAAACCATGTGCATTAGGGGAAGTTATAGATATATACGATTCGGTCAACTAAAGTGTATATATGAATACATTGGAATTCGATAGAAGAGTTTGATATAATTTCGTGTATAAGAGGTAGTCTTCCTTGGTTCTTATCGTATGTGCTTGACGGTCTCTCATAAGACGCTTACTTGAGATTTCTTACTTCAGTTGTTGCAAGAGTCTCCGCTGGTTGAACCACGTTTTTCTTCGGCTCTTGTGTGCATATGTATATTTTATTTAGTATAAAATATACATTAGCTATACAATTTTCCTTAATCATCCCACCAATGAAATTTGTCCATTCTTGATATGATTTTGAGCTGTTCTTTTAAGTCAAACTTCATTTCACGTTGACTCTCAAAACTAATAATGAAGTTAGATAATTATAATTACTACAACAATAACACAAAAGGAGAAGAAATATTAAATGTACGAAGCTACATATTATATTATTATTCGAATAGTTATATAAGTCAAATGCTTGAGTAATAATAAGAATATAATACTCCCTCCATTCACTTTTATTTGATCATTTTGGACTTTCTACGTTCTTTAATAAATAATGATTAATATAAATATTTTATCACAATGTTAATATTAAATTGATGTATAGTTTTAGATCCTGAGAAATAATTTAGAGAATAAGTAATTAATATTAATTTTTTTTTTTCAATATATCAAAGTGAAAATTTATTTCTGAAATAATGTATAGTTTTAAATCCTGAGAAATAATTTAGAGAATAAGTAATTAATATTTTTTTTTTTCAATATATCAAAGTGAAAATTTATTTCTGAAATAATGAACAAATACCGAGGAAGTAAAAACCAAAGTCATCTTTTATAGGAGTGTGTTATAGGACAGTGTTTTGTCCACTTGACCTTTCTTATGAACAAATCTGTCAAAAAAAGACAAAACATAATTTTATGGTTTGGTCTTTTGTGAAAGTATTATTAATTGCTACCATATGTTTTCATCAGTATAACAAGGAGCTACTTTTTTATGTACAGGACCACCTATTCAACTATATTGTATTTTTCTATTAATGTTAGGTGTGCGAGTACTATTAATGGTGTGAGATCTTTTGAGAAAAATTAATTGTATATGTTTGAGTTAAAGAGAACGATATCACAATATATATATACTTGTAGAAGAGATTACAAGTCATGTTGTCATTATATTGTTTAGTTTCTTTGTTTGTTTTATCACACTCAGAATTATATACTTAAGGATCAGTTTCCAAAAAAGGAAGAACCAAGTCTGATTTAAACTTGAAGATGGAAGTCTTGATCTTTCTTTTGAATGTGAAGTATGACCAAACTCATGAGGCTTAATTATTATCTTAGGTCAGAACAAGTTGATAGTGTCATCTTTTTATGTCACCCCCACCCCCAAAATCTCGTGTGGTGACATGGGGAAAAAAGAGGAAGACAGCGTTGGGGGCTTAATTTCTCTCACTTTTGGCATAGTTAAAGTTAGAGTCTTTAAAAATATACTATTGTTAGAGAATACAACACACATCCGTTAACACTTTGAAGATGAGTCCAAGCAACAAAAGGCATAGCCAACCACCATTGGGAGGCTTTTGCATTAGCTTAATGGTAGAGTGTTTCTAATAATTGTGTCATTGTGTTTCGACTGTGAAGACTCTCAAGTCTCAACCACATGAACAGTTCAATCAATATGTTCGTCAACGCCTTTTATCAAAATCATCGATCTTATACTAAATTTCATCAACCAATTCATTATTTTTTAAAATTACAAACATCTATGCCATACAAGTAAAGAAATCTATTAGATAACTACACATTTACAAATATCTTTGTAACTTAGCAAAATTGCACTTTGATTTATGCATTTATAAAAAACAAATGATTGTCACAATCCAAAACCCCACATGCCATTCTTTAGCATGCGCGCATGAATTATCAAAACTACAAAACATGACAAAACTATATATTAAAAAAAAAACTATATAAAAATCTCAAAAAAAAAAGACCAATCCAAACTCTTAGGACAGTTGACCCTACAAATATTAAAGGAGTCAAATACTTCCAAGATTTAATCCTGACAAAGTCAATTTTTCCTCTGAAAACAAGGTACAATTTGGCAGTGCATGTAGGTTGACCTTAACATATATAATTGGCACAAAATAAAATAAAATAAAATAAAAATAAACCTCTCAATTTCAATCCATTTTTTTTTTTTTATCAAATAAACACCACAACTATAGATAGATATTATCCCTTTGTTAGCATTTCTCTCCAGAAATTTTATGTTGATAACATCCTTTGTAATTGTATTTTTCTTTTCTTATTTTTTTAATAGTCTATCTCAGTGTATAATGAAAATAAAACGCGCTTCAAATAGGAACATCGATGGAAAACTTAAAAAATAAATGAAAACGCCCCTCAATGGAATGGATTGGATGCGTTTACCATACATTAATCACGTATCACAGATTCAAACTTTGAGAATGAAATTTTTTAAAGTGATTGCCTCTTAATGTAGGTTGAATCTAGATTAGTCGGTACAGTAAATTTCTGTATATACTAAATGGTTAAATAAAAATATGTCAAAATTATATATCTTTTTGGGAGATAATCATATGACATACACTTTAATTGTTCTGTGAACTTGTTATCTCTCACCTTTATAAATAACAAACAATTTTGTCTACCAAAAATTGGACAAGTGAAAAGAAACCATACTAAGTAGTTTTTTTTGTCTTTTGAAAAGCTTAAATTATTTCCTATGATATTTATCCATTTTGTTAAACACTAAGCAACACACTTTTTTTTAATCGATAGATAATGGATTACGACGTATTGGATGTGTTTATATTTATAAAAGCTTTCATTATCATGTTCATTGATTACTATATGATGTAAAAGTATATTAGAAGAAATTTACGATGGTTACGATGACTTATAAATTAAAGGAAATTTATTATTGAGAGAAATAATTATTTCATCTTATTCGAGAAATTAAAATTTTGTTGAGAATACGTGGTTCGTATATGAAAAAGAAATAGAGAGAAAACATATATGATGACAATTGCCATCAAATAATTGATTTAATCAACCACAAGGAGTTCATAAATACATAACATGAATTAATTATGCAGAAATTTGAATTTGAATTTTTTTATTTGTATGGTCAATAAAAAATATATATGTAAGGAGTAATTACTAAGATGTCAACTCCAAAATTAAACAAGATTTAATTACTATATGATATAAGTATACAAAATACTAATAAATTAGGCAGCTGGCCTCCACTAGTTTTTCTTCATATGGCACTATTTGCATGAAAAAAACTGAATATTTGCTGGACCAAATTTGCTATATTATCAGCTGAAAACCTTGTTTCACCACAAATCTGCACATATAAATACAAAAAAAATAAAAAATGATGAAATAATTACACGAAGAATTTAAGTTATATACACTAATAAAAGTAAGAAAATCTTACACTATCAATATAATTTAACTTATTATAACAAATTATTTAGTAGTTTATTTTTCAGGTTACTATATCATCTAGCACAAAAGAGTTATCTGTTGACTGTTGTTGTACGTCAACTTGGTCTATAAACAATTATTACATATAACTTAAACGTTGTGGGGACATAGATTAAATGGTGGTCAATTATTATATCATGTATATATAAAATTATACTACATATATAGGTCAAACATATACATATTAAATCTTGAAATACACATACCAAAAAATCACTTCGCTACTAAACTTTTAAGCAAGGACGGAGCTAGGTAGGGCCACAAGGGTAAGAGGGTTCATCTGAATCCTCTTCAACAGAAACTTACACTATAGTAGATGTTGAATCTACTTTGACGAAAATTCTAATTCCATCACTACTTTTAAGTAAATAAAAGTGCACCCTATATGTATCTTAGATGAGATAGTCACACAGTTCAGCGAATACGTACCTTAACATTGAAAGAATACAAAACAGTCTGTTCAATTGTTGTAACATTTGTATGAATAATGTTAAGTTGCAAATCTTGTAATGCAGAAATAGTGTTAATGAGTTGTCCTGGCCTTCTTTTTGATAAAATCTTGATCATAGCATTGTCAATACCAATAATCTTCACTTCAACATCAGCCAAACATGACTTAATCTCAGCTATATCTTCTTGAATAATTCCAATTTCATTATTATTAGGAGCAAATACTAAATTAGATGGATTTTGAATTTCCATTAATGATGAATCTTGATGATGATCTCCATAGAGTTTTCTTCTTTTTTGTGATTCAAGACATTGTAAAAGTTGTTCCAATTCTCTTACAAATTCTATTGCTCCACCAACAATTGAAGCTTGATCACCCTACAAATTTTCCAAAAAGAATCAATGTCAAAAATTTTATTTTCAATGTACTATATTCCTTTAATTTTGTTTCATTTTATATGACGATATATGCACTATTAAAAAAACGTGAATTTCTAATGTTGGAAATTTGAGTTTTTAGTAGTGTTGACTTATGACTGAGCACAAATTAGGTTCAATTAAGAAGGAAAGATAAACTTTTTAGATAGGCGTTTTTAGTACTCTTTGAACTTCTGGTGTTAAACATAGGTGAAATGGAAAAAATAAACTTAAAAGAGTTTTCATGTATATAGAAAAATGTCATTCTTTTTTTAACAGACTATAAAGACGAAAAAAATGTGATATAAATTTGGAAATTTTAATATAATACCGTTTATACATATGTGAAATGGAAAAATTAAACTTATAAAGTTTTCATGAATATAGAAAAAGATTTCATTCTTTTTAGATCAGACTGAAGAGATGAAAATGTGATATAAATTTGGAGAATGGAATTTAATACCCTTTATACATATGTGAAATGAAAGAGTTATACTTAAAGAGTTTTCATGTATATAGAAAAAGTCTCGTCATTCTTTTTAGAACAGACTATAAAAACGAAAAAAAATGTGATATAAATTTAGAGAATTGACATTAATACCCTTTGTACATATGAGCTTGGCATGAGAGACCTCAAAACATGAAGATGTTCATTCATTTGCTTTCTTCTATTCCTCTCCACTTCAATATGTGTCATTCTTTGATTCTCAACTTCCTCACTACTCTTCATTCTTATTTTTGTTCTTTTTCTCTTCTTCTTGCTTTCATTTGCTTTGCTATTTTCACCAACAAATGTCACATTAATTTCCTCTTCTTTTTGTGACACCATCAAGGCCTTTTCTTCTCCATTATTAACCATTTGTGGATGTTGATAATTATGACAATTATAAGAATCATCATCAAGAGAGTAGTAATTATCATCATTTAAACTTGGAAAAATTGTAGGCAAAGAAGGCTGCAATAATATTTCATGTTCAAAGTGAGACAACATAGTGAAAATAAGTATAGGATAAAAAGAACATAAAAAATATAGATGTTTGTGTGCGGATATATATACCTGTTTTTTTTCTTTTTTCTCCATTTTTTTTTAATACTAAAAATATTAATTACTAAATGGTACACAAATTAGTATTAATCCTTGGGTCCACCTCTAGAAACCTGACAAATTCAGCAATAAACTATCATGACAATATTGTGAGAAAATAAAATTTTGAAATTTCTTGAATGGAAAAAAAAAATAAAAAAAATAAATAAGACAAACCATTAAAGATGTATATATGGTGTTGAAAGGCTTCATAAGATTATCTCAGAAATGATGGACCAGTGTGTCCTGCTAGATGTTGTCTGACTTTTTGGCTGCATTTTGCTTCCAATATATATATACACAAAAATAAAATAAGGTACGTGAATATGTCAGAGTTTAACTTATATATATATTGATCTTGAATTAGCGAGATTTGAAAAAAGAGGAGAGGAGAGGAGCCAATGGATTAATTTACACCTCATGAATATTCACTTCACCGCCCTTTAACATATTATTTATTTGAATCACAAGTATAACTAACTTTACAACCTCTTTGCACGAGTTTTTAATAAATACTTTAACACCTTGTTATACGATTTTATGAATTAAAATGAGTGGATTTCTTTTTAAAATAATTTGAATTGAATGTTTGAGATTGTTTAAATTATATATCATGCATGTGAGTACCTTTAAATTTGCAGCCTAGATACCTTTAACTTTTTACTAAAAAATCTCTTTAATTGGATGCTTATGTTACATGGGATACCGTTAGATTTTTAAACTTTACATGCTCTGTTAGAGCTTTTTCACTGAATGATGAAATGAAAATTTTACAAACTTGTGACTGTTGATCCAAGAACCATGAACAAAAAGCCCTACCAAAAGTAATATCACAGTCACATGACTCGAACCTGAAATCTCTCGTTAATGTCACCACTACGACCCTGTAATGAGATAGGTTAGATATCCCAGCAACCAATTGCAAAAGCTGCATATCCATATTGGAAAGTCGAGCAAGAACATTAGTATCAGAATGTTGCAATGCAATAGATAATTCTTAAAACAATTGACTGCAGAAAACAATTAGGGAACAGTGGCATCTCTTTTTTTTTCATTCTTTTGAAGATCTAAACAACATAAAATCATAATTAAAGATCTGAATGTAGGAAAGGAGAGTTGTGGCAGATTCAGAGAAAGATAACGAGCAATCAAAACTTCCAGTACCCATCTTCCTTAGTCGTCTAGCACACAAAATACGATGACAAGCACAAATCGGGTAATCAAAAGTCCAAGAAACAGCCCACGGGGATGTATCTCACGACTCAATTTGATCATGGAAAGTGCTATAGGTTTTCACCTCTGCCCATTCAACATCACCTTCCAACATGGAATGAAAACCAATTGGTGAAGCTTTTAAATTACAATAAATCACGATGTGTACTCAAAAGCCGGTGGGGGATGAGGCTCCTCATCAACAGCCATTGCTGATGCCGGGGCTTGTTGTCCAGTTGATCCACCACCAGTGCTGGATACAGTTGATGAGGGTGCATCGGTGAGGGACAATACTTCAGGTTCATCAGGACGTAGATCCCTCAGAAGCACAAATCCGGAAGGTGATGATTTAACTGGTACGTATCTGCTATCTTCCAAAAATTTAATGAATTTCTCCTGAGCTGGAACTACTCTAGCAGGGTTGGTTAAGATCTCAAATGATGGCTCCGGTTCGTTTTTCTTCTCTGCAGGAGCATCCACCTGCCAATAAAGAAGATTTACACTAGGTGAACAAACTCAATACTAGTTTTATGCACTACACAATGAAGCAGACTATTATGCCAGATAACCCATCCACAGTTGTCCACAATGTCATAGAAAACAGATCTTCAGTCCAACAGTTTGCTAAATTAAGGCATCCATCGAACAAAACTACATGATAGAAATGTATACGAACCTGCATGGAATCCCCATCCTTATCAGTAGACTTGCCCTTCCCCAAATTTGTTGCACCAGAAGATGACTCTCCAGCTGCCTTCTCGACATTGGCTTTCTCAGCCTCTTTCTTGCTAGCCCTTGCCTTGGCCCTAGCGGATGTTGATAGAACAGCTGTGGGAAGTTTGACAGCAGAAGTAGTTGTGGTTACAGTGATGGGCTTAGGATACTCAAACAGTGAGGGCTTGGCATGTGATACAAAATCAAACTTTGGCACTTTTAGGTCAGAGTTCAGACCAATTAAGGCTGTTGGTGAGAATGCTAAGCTAACAAAATATATAAGAGGGTACCAATACCAAAACTGACTAAAAACAGCTAGTCCAACGACTGCTGTAATTTTGTCATGCTTTGTCTTCGAAAGTAATTTTATGGTCACATTTCTACCACCAGCATCAAGAATTCCAGAAGCCAAAATAGCACCCATTTTACTCATGGTATCTTCATGCTTATCTAAGACAATTTTCTCCAGTTGTCGCCTGTACAGAAGAAAGGCTTAGCATGCTAGCAAGCTCAGAGAAAAGATGGAAAAAAAGAAGATGTGGTATGCATTTTCAGATGAAATACCTAAAGGCACCAACACGGGAATCACTGGCTTCACTTATCTGGACCATCACCATGGCCATCGCTATGAGAGCACCTTGGCGTACAAAATCAACTACATCTGACGTCAGAGGTTCCAACAATGAGATGGCCTCACTCAGACCAGTACCTGCACAAGAAATTCCAACTGCCATAGCCGCACCATATCGCACATGTGGATTGTAAGACTTCGATAACAATGACACAATACGAGGCATCTGCAAATTCATTCAAAAGAAACAATATTAGCATATCAGCACAAAGAGGACATCACCGCCTCGGATATGAACAGAAAAGTACCAACCTGCTCAGGCTCAGAATACATAACAAATCCAAGTGCCAATACAGCAGTCCGGCGGACATCATCACTAACATCTGATACAGCAAAATGAAGCAACTGACGGATAGCCTTATTATTCGCAGTTCCTCTGTAAGCCAATGCCAAAGCATACATGCCACCATAACGCAATATAGGGTCTTGATCCCTAGTCATCTGCTCGATCAATGTATCTGCTTCTTCTTCCCTTCCATAGACTGTAAGGGCTATACCTAGTGCCAAACCCCTGCATGTAGCATCAGAAAGAATGTTCAACTCCAGTACTCTACTGACTCTTGTACTGTAATAATCCTTTTACAAGAAAATTGTGTTCAGGCCTCATACATAGTGGAGTGGAGAAATGGTCATCCTTAATTTACACCACAATGTAAATCTCATCATTATTCTAAAGGCTAATTACATATCCATATCCTCTCTGGTTTGATATATTAACTTTTTGCTAATGAACTTTGTGAAAGCAAAATCTAGGGGGTAAACGGAACAGAATATTCCAGTACACAACTAGTTTTTCACATTGAAACTTGAAATTTGAAATTATGGTTTTTCACGTTCGTGGAAGTTATAGGCACAACATTCAAAAGTCATACTTGGTGACTGAAAAAGGTGATAGCATCTAAATTTGTAATTGTACTATATATGATCAAAAGGCAATATCTGCCAAATATTTAGAATTGACAATGACCAAAGAAATCAACCTATCATGTCTCCTTTCAAACCAGAAATTCAAACACCGCTAATTGGCAATGGACATTCCTGGCATTCTTTTAAAACAGAAATTTAGACGATGCCAGCATATCTTTTACGTCACCAGCCACATAGTCTGCAGCATTTCCCATTGCAGCGCATTTGCTTATGGACATTTTCTTTCAATTCAGACATTCCCTGTTTTTTACTTTTTTACATAAATGCGACATTCACAATAAAATGGATGCTACATTGGTTTAAGTGGAAAAATCAGACACAGGGATATGAAACACTGGGTTCTAAAACAAGGAAAATATCTCAGGCTAATTATTTTCTTATATTTGTTATCAACAGGATTTGTTGCAAAGAAAGTAAGGAGGCTAGTGTAACAGAGATAGACTCGAGGAAGATTTCTGAAGATAACCGTTAATCTTTACTTTGATGTTCAGTCTATCAAATGTATAGCACAACCAATTTTGTTTCCTTATATCAATTAATGAGATTTAATCACAATACTCTTTAAAATACAAAAGCTAAACCTCTAAAAAAGAACTTCTCAAGTTCACATATATAACAGATAACAATAGGATCAGAGCTAGAACAGGAAATTATAGTTCACCATCTGGCATTTATCTGTCAATTACCTAATTATCTTCTCATGTTGCGTCTCATGAGCATAAGCAAGCATCTCACTTGCCTTCTCACTTGCAGTTCCAACCATCAATAAACCCATACTGATACCAGCAGCCTCTCCGGCAACAGCACTGTCAGTATATAGGACGTTTTTAATGTCATCATAAATGTCTTCATCAGCGGTTCCTAGAGCTGCCAACCCAAGTCCTAAGCAGGCACCATGCTGAATAACCTGTACCAACAAAAGTTGCAAATGTGAAACCAATTACTGGAAAGAACGAGGTGGCAGCGAGAATGATACAGTTCACTAATACAAGTACCTCAACATTTGTACTACGTAGACTCTCACGAAGAAATTGCTTGATACCCTCCCCGTGATTTGCATGAATTAAACCAAGAGCATACAAGGCACCACCTTCTGAATAAGGACTACCACCTCCACCACCTCCACCTTGTGGCAAGTAAGGGGCCATAAGTGATCTCCCCTGCTGTAAATGGCCACTGTGAATAACACCTAGTCCAGCTGTTGCACTGAATTTAGCCCAATTTGTTGCACGGCTTAGCCAGTCCTGACATTGGGAAAACAAGATTTCCATTGGAAACTATGTTAGGCTGTAGATTTATCCAAATGAGAAAGTACGCTGGTAAAAGGAAAAATATAATCACCAGGTTCTCCCTGAGGAATGTATCCACAGTTGTTCCAGCATGCATGATTGCATTCGCATATATAGTTGCACTGTGACAGACACTATTTCTCATCTCAACAGACTGCTTTATTGTTTTAAGAATAAGGAGATCTGACCTGTACACAAAGATTAACAAAACTATGAATACACATGTTTCCATTAATCAATTGAACAAATAGGTAACAAAAATTAAAATACATTTGTCTTACTTGTTATGGCTGTATAAGAATTGCAAGGTCAACTGTATTGAGGTCTCCCCTGATAGAATTCCTTTCAATTTTCCCAACCTTTCAGCATATACTTCTTTTGGATCTGCAGCTGTTAATGTTCCACCTAAAGGTCTACTTTCCTCTAACAACGGAACATCCTCTGAAGCTTCTTCATCTTCAGTCGCTGCTCGATCAGAATCCGCAGGTAACGACTGTACCGTGTCTGAAGGTTGTAGATTTGGGCTGGAAAGCCGGTCTCTTACCCTCAAGAGAAAAGCTTGGTGCTCATTCTCTACAAGGTCAAAAGCTATTTGAAATGCCAATAGAGCATCATCTTTATTTTCTGATCTTAGTAGCTTTTCCAATATGCTTGCTACATCCTCTGGTTTATCCAAAAACATAAGCCACTGGCACATGCTCAAATAGTTTGGAGATGGTGACTTCTCATACACTTCCACAAGAAGACGAAGCACCTGAAAGAGAAAGTAGGGGGGTTAAAATGAAAATTTTCTCTGAATCTGCTTAAAGAATATCTACAGAAGTAACAAATTTATTAATGTAACCGCCCTACATTTATAGCGAAAGAAAAAAGCAAAGTAAATAAGGATAATGTCAGAGGCGGATGTAGTTCATTAAAAAAAGGGTTCATCCGAGACCGGTAAATCTGGATCAGACCTTGTATAGACCATGCATGTGTTACAAATAAATCACTAAATAAGTGCAAATAATAGATTCCAAACAGAAGTAAATCGACTGGGCTGTGGTAGAATCCTGAACTTGAACCCATAATGTTCAAATCAACTCCTTTTTTTTCTTCTTCCATTTCTATGCTTCCCCATTGTAGACGATATTAGGACGACGCTAGTGAGGAGGGAGGGGAAGAAGGTAAGACTCAAAGGAGAATTTTGGTGGAATATGATCCTAGGGGAGCTCACAATATACGCCTTACCTCAATGCAAAAATGTTATGACTTATGCTTACAGCATTAAGATTTTTTTTAAAATTAAAAGAAAAACAATATAATAAACACGCAGGGACTAATATTTCTATGATGAACCGAAACAGATCAATCAATGCAATAACTTAACCTAGCAAGAAGACCACATAAATTAACAGACTACACAGATAGAGGGGGAAAGGAGGAAACTTAAGATCAAGTATGTTACATAGGGCAGTAAGACTATACCTCACTACGATATTCTCTACGATTGACAAAGTTATGGGAGACATTACTGCAATATGCTAGAGTGGCATCAACATTATCACTCCTCACAATTGCTTCGGCAACCTTATCCAGCCTTCGGCATTCAATGGCCAGGCCAATGGCTTGTTGATATTTGCCATCCTTTATACAACTAAGTAAGAAGAAGGGCAATTATAAACCAGAAGGACATCCCAGAATATAATGTGAGAATTACAGGTTCAGATTCTTATTCTTCCACAACAGAAGATAAAAATGTACTTACTTATCAAGCATTCTCTCCACAATAGCCTCCAGCCTGGGATCCACCTTTGTGGCTTCGTCACTTGACTCTGCTGCCTTGATCTTATAGCTTGCATACTCATCCAGGGCTTTAGCTGAAGCAAGGAAAGGAAACATATTGCAAGTCCAACAATATTGAGTCAACAATTGACACCAAAGGACATCTAAAAAAGTTGACAGGTTTATAGTACATAAAACTAAGTGAGCACAAATCTCTATTTGGAAGTTCAACCAACACTTATAACATGAACCAGTTAACTTATTTTACTTCTTACTCCCAATAAAGAATTGATTCTCCAGTTTTACATGATTTCTCCCTAGTTCTCAGTGATATGACACAATAATTCACTTCTATGGACCCAACTATACAGAAAGAACTCAAAATATACAGGCTAGAAGTAAGAAGTGACGAGAATAATTGGCAAGAGCAGTTGCAAAAATATGGATATTGAGGAAGAAGTGTTGAAAGATGTAATTGTATCAAAAGCAACATATGAATCTTCAGAAAGAAATTATGTAAGATCCAAATTCATCTGAACAATATGACCACATATGAAATTCATACCAAGAACTGTATGAACATAGTCAGAATCCTCAGAAACGTCAAAAAGAGGACCAGCTCCAAGGGCGTAGGATAATGAGACGTTATGTTCACCCAAATGATAGAAAACCTGAGGAAAGAAACAGATAATTAGCGAGGACTGCCAATATCAAAATTAATTCCAGCCATAGTAAACTATCTACTGCGCAAGATGGGAAGGAATTGGCAGGAAAATAAAGATGTAACCTTTGAAGCAACTAATGCAGCTAGTTGTCTTTGGTCAAACTCTTCATCCTCGTACAAGCTTTCACTGCATTAGAAAGGTCTATGAGATCCCAAAGCACATATCATGAATACTCAATTGATAGAAAATTAAGACTTAAGCTCAGGTTTCAGAATTGCATAATATTTATATATATGGTGCAGCGCATGATGTCACCCAATATCACAACTGACACAATCAAGCAAACGCAATACACAGTCAAGAAAACTCGACAGTAAACAAGAATACCAGGTTTCTACGATGCACATTCTAACATAAAGTTAAAGCTCAGAGTTCTCAATAACATTGGTAGACTGATTAGATGATACTTATATAAATTAGTGGACAACTAAACAGGCCAACAAGGCTGAATGTCTGCTATTCAAGAGAACTATGTTCAGCAAACAATTTGGTGACTTAATTAAGAAAGTTCTAGTCTTTCCGGGCTTTCATCCGGTGGTAAGAGCGCAACAGTGATGTGTGTACTAGGCGCACGACATGGGTTCATACCCTGTCACAAACAAAAGCCTAGTACTTAAGTGGAGAAGGATAGAGAGGAATCATGCGCCTGGGGACAGCTGGTCATAGAAAGTTTTTCAGTTAAAAAAATAAAAGCTTTATGGTCATAAATAAAGCTCGTGATCATTTCTAGGTGCATCGAGCTGCAGAGATTGCTAGTTTTACTTTAAAACCAATGTGATCCAGGCGACAGACCCGATGTTTTGTGTTGGGAGTTGGGGAATAACAAAGTGTTCTCTTTAAAGTCCTTTTATGAGAAGTTTCTTGTTAGGGCGGAGAATGTTTTCCCACATGCTTCGATTTGGATTCCTAGGGTGCCAAGGTGTGCTTTTTCACGTGCTTAGCTACTATAGGGGTGATTATGACGCGGAGAATCTTGAGAAAAAGAAGGCTGTGTGCTTAAGTTGGCGTTTCCTATGTAAGAAGGTCGGTGAGGACATGGAGAGCATATTTTGTTACATTGCCAATTAGCCACGAGGTTATGGGGGAACATCTTAGGTGGTTTGGCATTTCTTGAGCAGTGCCAAAATCTGTGAAGGAGTTGGTATTCAGCTGGAGAGTGGAGCTAGGACAAGAAGGCACAGGACTTGGAATGTTATTCCTCTTGCCTTAATGTGGGTCATTTGGAAAGAGAGAAATAGGAGAGCTTTTGAAGGGGTGAAAATGAACTTAGTTCAATTGAGGAGTAGTATTCTACATTTTCTGACAAACAAATCAGCAATTTAATTCCTAGAATTCCAATTGCATCTTTTTTATACCAACAGTGTCATGACCAGTTTGCACACACTTAGACTAATCTACCAGGCAAATTGTCCAGCACACAAGCATGGTAACTAGGATTCAAACTTGGAATCTCCATTCTCCAAGTTGTTACTCTAGTACCTCAAAAACACTAAGCCATCTCCTTGGGGCTTGGAGACGCTATTGCATTATTCCAACCACTACTCACATTCAAGTTTCATATGCCCATCTCCTTCATGTTCCCAGAAGTGCAACAGAAGGGAACATCTCCATAATTTTAAGGAGCCCATGCTTCAGTCAAATCATAGAGGAAAATGCTAGTAGTTTACAACAGGTACAAGTCTACATGAGCCACACCAGCTTAAGAGGTACCATTGATTGGATTATTCTGATTGTTATTAATAATGGCTTCATACAGACTTGTTTTCTCAATGCCTATTCCATGACGTTTTGACAAGCTTATGTGGCAATTAGCTCAACCTAATCCAGTTATACAAGGGACCTCACTTATAGTTGTCAAGTAGATTGTTCAAAAATTTTGAAGTGTAAAGAAAGATAATTCTACATCTACACTAGAATGACATCTTAAGAGACATAGCAGCACCATAACTACACCAATGTCAGTGTTACTCATCTCACAATGCCGACCAACAATGGGGTAAATTATGAACAAGTCACATAAGCATGCTGATTTTCAGAACTCAATAAAGAAACAGAGAAAGTTGAAATTTCCCTTTAAAAACTAAAACAAACCATTTAAAGTCATTTATTTGGTACAGTAAGATCAACAATTACTCCAAAACATACAATCTCAAGCCAAGCTTGTGAAATTCAGGAAGTTCAACATATTTCGTCCCTAAATTGTGACTCGTTCTCTCCAAAGTCGAGAAATTAATTAATAAGAACTACAAATAAAACCATAAGTACTCAAATACAGGCAATCTATCCCTGCAACCTACACTACCACTGTTCAAAGACGGTGGATAAAAACTATCATTGCTCAAAATTTCCAATTCACACCAGAATCCAAACATAGCAAGTCCACTCATCCTAATACTTAGAAATTCCTCCACATTTCCCAGCTTTATGTTCTCCTCACAAAATTTCCCCTCAAGTTTTCATCTTTAGGGCCAAAACCTTTTTTCTCTAAAACATCCAAATTACCATCCATTACCTACTTTCCTCAGAAACCCCACAAAGTTCAAATACTTCTAAAACTCAAAACCTGTCATACTAATGCAGTAAAAACCCAATTATGTACAAAGATGAACAAATACACAAGTATTTACCACAACAAAAACACTAATTCAAGCTGAAAAGTAACAAAATTTCTGCTCAACAGTCCCTTTTTAACCAGACCATTAATCTACCCCCTCTTCAATCTTTCCCGTAAAGCCACAATATTTCATGAGCTCAATTCACCACCAAAAAAGACTGTTAATTTCCTCTACTACTCAAATATCAAATGTCCACACTTCAGATCATAAACAGAAAACAAAAGAATTCACCAAAATAGGAAAATAAACACAAAAGATAACGACTTTCCTCTATATACAGCTTAGAAGTTCCAATTCCACATAATCCCAATCAACCACATCAACTAACAAAAAAGAAACTTCAATTCAAACTGAAAGTACAGAAAAGAAGCCGAAGAATTACATGACAGGGACAGAGGTAGAGATCTCAGGCCAAAAGTAATCAACAAAGGTGTTGAGATTGGAGAGAGCGTGTAGCTTCAACTGCGGATGGCTCTCATTCAGCATCGCCAATAAACCACCCGCCGAACTCACCATCGTCGCCGCCGTGACCATTGCCGTCGTTTAACTGTTCTATTTGAGTGGTGCGGAATTCGGGTTCGGATCTGTGAGAAGAGAGGAGAAAGCTAGGGTTTTTACGATGGACAGAGCAACCGGAGAGCTAAGGAAGCAGGGGAGAAAAGGAAGAAAAGACTGAGAGAGGAAATATAGAGATTTGAAAGGTGAGATTTCTTGTTATTGGGGAAATAAAAGGTTCTTTTGTATAGCTCACTCCTAGCTTATTTTGGAGTCCTAATGTGGGGGTGGGGATTGGGGTCGGGAGTCTCGTGTGATAAAAATATAAATTTTATAGAGTAATGATTAGACCGATTCAAGAATTGTCGTTCAATAGATGTAAGTTGCGGAAATTAGGATGTTGAGGTTGATGTGTCCGCATGTTTAGAGAGATGAGACAAGATTAAGAATGAAAATATCTTGGATAAGGTGGGGGTGATTTTTATGATGGACAGGTTGAGAGAGGCGAGGTTGAGATAATTTGAGCATGTGAAGAAGAGATGTGTAGTTGTCCAAGCGAGCAGGTGTGTGTGGTTGGATATGGTGGAACGAGGAGAGATAGAGGTAGGACGAAGAAGTATTAGGGAGAGGTTACTAGACATGACAAGGCGTAATTGTAGTTCATTGAGAATATAACCTTAGATAGGAGGGTGTGGAGGTCGTGGATAGGTAGAAGGTTGTACGTTGTTGAGTGTTGTTGCGCTTTTTAGTGAAATTAGGTTTGGTGGTAGTGTGGAGCATCGTATATGTCGTAATATTAGCCTTGTTCGTTTAGTTTCTTGTTTTTTTTTATATATTTGCTATCATATGATGTTGTTATTGTTCCTACATGTATGCTTTGTATTACTTTTCGTATTAATTGTCGTGTTTTATTTATTATCATATTTTTTGTTCATAACTATTTTGATTTGATGCACTTGAGCTAAGGATCTTCAAGAATTAGTCTCTATATTTCTACAAGGAAGTAAGATTTGTGTGCACTCCTCTCTCAAGACTCCTTTTACGAGATTACATTAAATAAGATGAGAAGAGGAGACTGGTCTTCTATCTTTCCCACATAAAAGTACGATAACACTAACACTTGATTATCTATTAATTTTCTAGCATAAGCCTTAACTTATAATAAATTTTTTAATCTAAATTTATGTCCTAAATAAGCTAAAAATGTGTCATATAAGCTAAACTAGTAAATGTAAAATTGAACTAAATATCTAGCCATTAAGTAACAAGTTCCTGAAGGATCTCCAGCATATCAAAGCTAAAGTGAAAGACTTAACCCTATGAATTAATATTCATAAATTATTGAGATTCATGTGGGAAGTGCAGCCCATGATGTTACTAGTCAGACTATAGTATGATACATTTGTACAAAAAAAAATGAATTAATTATGAATTTTATCGCTAGTCTGTCATTAATAATATAGTTTGATCCACATTTAAGAAGACTTTTTTATATAATCAGTTGTTAATTCATAATTAAATAGAATAAGTAACATGCTTTTTTTATTTAATAATAAAATTTCTAACCTATATGCTTATTTATACAGATCTTGAGACTTCTCTATCTAGTTCTTATTCTTAAATTTCAACAAAAAATTAGATCTCATTTGTAGAAAAATAATGGAAGTTGAGAAAGTTCTTCACATGAATGGAGGGGAAGATCAAGCTAGCTATTCCAACAATTCTTTAGTTCAAGTTAGTCTTTTTTACCCTCTCTAGTAAATATTTTTCTTAAATATGATATTTCATTATGTATAATTTCCATATATAATCTTGAGCCATGTTGATGATAATATAAATAAGAGGTTGTAACGAAGTGATAAGTACTTTTCCCATTTTAATTAGATGTTTTAGGCTCGAGCCGTCGAAATAGAATCACTTTTTATTGGAGCGCTTTATTCTCTAATGAAGGACTTCCTGACGTGAATCCAAATTAATCCCAAATCTTAGAGTGGATAACAAACACAGGGTGAAAAACTAAATAATGAAAAGAAACAAGACCTAACATTCCAAGGCAAATCCAAGTTGTAGAATTTCTTTTCATAATATATATATATATATATATATAGTTGAATCAAAAGTAAAGTACTCTCTCCGTCTCAATTTATATGACTTGATCTAACGTATGAGGGTCAAACTAATGGATTTTCGGTGTAGATCAGTAACAAGTCACTGCCTGACCTTTTTTGCTACCACGGTAGCACCTAGTATGATCAACACCAATCATATTCAGGCAATAAAGCTTTTACATTCACACATATAGTTTTAAACTTGTTGAAATAAAATTTACATATTCAAATTATAATTTTAAAATATCACGATCGTAGAAAGTATGCCCTTTGACTTCGCAAACTGTAACTAGGACACATAAAGTGGAATAAATGGACTACACATAGTTCGAATAAAAAGTAATAATTTAGTTGAATATCAAAACTCGCCCTATATTCGCCTTTGCTGATAATTTTTTATTTTTATTTTTTGGATTCTTGTTATTCAGAAGCTGGTTATACTTAAGGTGAGAGGCATTCTTGAAGAAAGCATAACAAACATAGTATGTCATAATTCAAGGTTCCCACAATAGCTGAATTGGGATGTTCATCAGGGCCAAATGCACTATTACCAATATATGAAATGGTAGATATTGTGGACAAATTAAGCCATGATATTGAATTGAATAATATTGATCAAAAGCCTATTAATATTCAAGTCTTGTTGGCAATGATTTCAACAATGTTTTCAAACTTCTGCCTAGTTTTTATAAACAAATTGAGAAAAAAAGGGGACAAGTTTCATGTTTTGTTGGAGCTATGCCTGGTTCATTTTATGGAAGTTGTGTTCATTTGGTGCATTCTTCTTATAGTCTACATTGGCTATCTCAGGTTGGTTATCCTTTTTCCTTCTTTTAAAAAAAATAAAATAATTTGTTAGGGAATTATATATACACTGATAGTGTAAATATTTTTACGTAAATATTGGTGTGATATTTACACAAATTACTTGTCGTATTCACTCTTTACTTTTCTTAATATATGCTTTAGATATAAAGTATAAACTATCTAACTACTCCTACTTATATTCAGAGACCTCCAGACATATCTGAGTTTAAAATTAAGTCTTCTTTAAATGACTTAGAAGAACTTCTTGATAAGAAGCTCTCAGGTTTTAAGGCTAAACCTATTAATCTTTCAAAAAATGATATTGATTATAATGATGAAGCCCCTGATATCTCAGAAATTTATAAATTGGGAAAACCAAAGAAATTCAGGTATGCTGATAAGCCCCGCATGGAAACGTTCTATTATCCACGTCCCACTCCTCAAGATGTGTTAATAGAGGAACGAGATTGGAATCAGACTAATACGTCTTACAGTGGTTCTGAAATTTACGAAT
>JAJONR010008039.1:0-39550 GCA_029582245.1 Solanum etuberosum
AGTGAAAATTTTACACAATTTAGTTGTCTACATCACTTGTACTTTTAAGTTAGAGTGTAAGTAATATTCAAATTGACGATGACGATGTAAATAATTTTTATACGACCAAGTCATTCTCACCTGTTGTAGCGTATAACCTGTTTTATTTTTAAGATTATAAACTATGCTTTCTATGAAGTGTTATACCTCTAGATATCATTTGAAAGAAAAAAAATGTTGGGGGAGATTTTAAGTTCAACTGAAAAAGAATCATGTTGGGATCGGAGTGTCATCTTTAGATACACTATTTCGAATTTAATTGAGTTTTAATATGTAGAAAAAAAAACTCAACTCAAAAAGAAATACGATTTAATAATTCTTCATAGAAAGTTCAAAATCATTAAAATTCTAGTTTGGGGATTGCGTTATTAATTGTACATTTTCTTGTACTTGCGTGATAACTGATAATTTAGAGAATAAAAGGATATAATAACTTTAGATATTTGGGGTTTTAGCCGTAACCTTTATATGGTTATAATTATTTTTTAACTAATAAGGTGAAAGTAAAATAAAATAAAATAAAATAAAATATTTTATATGTAAAATGGTGTCGTTTTTCTAAATAAGACTCTCGAGATCTTCTCAAGATAGATAAGGTCTGTGTACACTTTACGTCTCAATCGATTGCCTTTTGCTTCAACAAAAAAAGTGATCATAGATAGTGAGTTTTTTTTTCTTTTTCTTTTCTTTCTTTTAAAGTATTACTACAGAGAATGAATTGAAAATTTTCAAAGTATACATTATCACAATTCTAGTTTTGAGTGTATAAGAGGAGGTAATTTTAATTCAAACATGTTTATATTATTATGAATCTTGTAAATCAAATTAAAACACAATTAAATCATCACTTTGCTTGCTTTACAAACTAGGATTTTGGAAGAAAAAAATAATCCAGCATGATTGACGTCATTTGATTTTATTTGTTTCAAATTTACTAGTACGTTAATTTCTTGATTAGACTCCTAATACTGCTCTTCTTTTTTATCAATTTATTTATCATACGTTCATTTTCTGTTAATCAAATTATGTCGGACTATTAATTGCTTCCTCTAAAAGGCAATTATATACTTACTTTATTTAATTTAGCCGCCATCACACATGTTTTTAAATACGAAAATGGTTTAGCAATAATTCTTCTTTAACGACATCATGAGTTGTGATGAAATGGTTGAGATCCCTCTATCCTTAATCAGCCGCTCCTAAAAATGGACCTTGTAATGCACAAATCCAAATTTAGTCGAGCTCTGATGACATCATGACAAATATCATAAATATTGAAATAACTTAAACTTCATAGGTAATTGTACGATATGTGAAGCCTAAACATCTCTAACAACAAGAACATTCAAGATTTCTTTTATATCAGTATAAGTCAATAGTGAAAAGAACTTTTACTATATATCAATATATTTTAATCATTATAACAAGATAAACCACTTTATATCAAGAAATTCTTCATTTTCAATACTCGAATCAATATCGACTAGTTACTACATATGGCTAGGTAAGATGTATGTAGTGATTATTTTAGTGTTGAATTGTAAGGTGAGCTAGCTTGGCAACTTCCATTATAAAAACAGAAAAAAGTTTTAGTGCTTTTCTTTGAAAAAATAAAATAAAAAATGTGATGGCAATTTGCCAACTTAATAATTGAAACTGGATAACTTTAGTTACATCCTTGGGTTTCAATCAAGAAAAAGGGAAGCAACTTTAATTTGTCTATTATTTCGGCTTTCCATTTTTTACATTTTACAACCTATTTTGTACCTACTCCTCTTGAAATTGAAAACAGTTATTTCTATACGAAAACTCATCGTTCGACTAATTCAGATTTATGTATCATATAGAGCTAATTATTAAGAGAGAAACATTTTCTATCTGAATTTTTTCAATCTCAAAAATTGTCAGACGTAAGACCTTTTATTATTAAGGATTGAGAAATTATATTCATCCCATCATATACCATATAACAATAGAATTTTGAATTGTAACCGACGTAATTTGCAAGAACGACTTCCATCTTGAATTTTTAACCCCGGTCATTTAACAATCTCTGTCTTTTTTTAAATGACTCTTGTTTCCCGTCGGACATAAGTTATGGATATAAATTAGTTTTGGTTATAAGTAGAAGTTCATTACATTTTACTATAGTAAATCTGCTCAATTAACCACGAATTTTGCCTCATAAACAAAAATTGCTTGTGTTAACGTAATTGTTCACAAGTCAATACAATAAGCAACACATTACCTTATTTCATAGTATGTAAGTAACTTCTAGAAATATTCGCAACTTCTGTATCATAGACAAAATTAACTTATTTTCAGATTACCGATAGAACTTATGTCTGAAGAATGATAAAGATTACTTTTTTAGATAAAATTATCAAACGAGGCTAAAAATTCAAGATCGCGGTTATTGTGTCCTTTTGCTGCCATTTCTTAAATGTTACATTGTACTAAATTTAGACAAGATTCTTTCAAATCAATTTCTAGCTTGTTCTAGTGTAACCAAAAGAATAGACACTATAAGATCCTTAGTAGACCATCACAACTATATAATTAATCAAAACTTTCCCTCATTAATTAATCACTTTACAGCTTCACGAATGTCACTAAACAATAATTTTTAATTAGTAATGTAATTATCAAGGATCTTAAACTTTCTTAATCTTTGATAATTAAACTGTCGGCAATCAAGGATTCAATTAGAATGTATTTTAATAATTTAATATTTCATATACATAGATTGACATGTTTTGCATGTGGAAATACACAAACAATTAATTATTTAATTAATTTTAAATTAAATAATATTAAGGCAAGCATAATGATGATTATGAAAAGGAGAGGATCTGTTGGTGTGATGCAAATCATTCACCATATTTGATGTGAATTATATTTGCTTAATAGGAAGCTGAATTTGAAAGTAATATGCAAATCATTTGAAAAAAGACACTTATTAGAAGAAATTAAATAAATGGGAGAATGATTATTCTTAGCTTTAAGGGGGGGCAAGGAGTTAACGGGGGTGGGGGTGAGGGGGCATGGGGTCTACCAAGTGATTAAGAAAGTAATTAGTGAGAAAAGACATATTTGGCTTTAAAACTCATGGTTGGTTTAAGTTAAGGTCTAATAGTGTAAAAATGGTTTACACTAGCTATCAAGATATTTTAACCTATTGTAACCTAAAATATGTCTTATTTTTCAAAAGAACAAAGAGTGGTGAGAGAGAATAAAGTGTTGCGGTAAAAATAAGATTAGGGACCATATTCCCTGTTTTCTTTGTGTGGTTACTATCAGAACACAAGTCAAGAAACTCATTTATTTTTTTCTTTCATTTGCTCCTTTCATAGTTGGAGCAAATGAAAGAAAATATCGGAATTCCTTTCAATAAAATCTTCATTATTGAATCTCGAAAAATGTGAATTGATCAAACCGACTCTCTAATCATAAAATTATATAATTTAGGATTCATGTCCTTAAGTGCTCCCTAGAAGAGAATTCACAATCCGAATAATATGTCACTCAAAGGCAAAACCAAGAGGAGAGTCAACCGGAAAAAATAGTTCTCGAAGTTCTAGAAAGTAATAAACAAGAATGTGCGTACACATAAGAATACTTTTTTGGGCGATCAACCAATCCTAAGGCAACATAATCACTTCATTTTATTGACAAGTTTAATCAGACTAAATCAAATTTAATTTTAAGAGTTTTCATGATTATTCTTATCTCACTCTTTATGGATGTTTTCACATGTAATTATCTTTAAGTGATCTGATAGTGTGAAAATTCTTTTACATTATGTATTTATAATATATAAAATTAGAATTAAGTTAATAGCTCATGGATGGAATGTCTCTACCACAAGTTCTTTCACTAAAATGTGGTCCTCATGATACTAGCCTTACTGCTTCTAACAGTAATCTTTTATGTACTATTAACATTGATGTTTAATAATATAATTAAGTAGGTAATTAGAAAGGGAACATAAATTAGTCAATTTCATCATATCTCTGTCAATTTTAAAATCTTTTCCAAGACCTTTATTTACCATCATTGGAAGTTTAATCTCTCTTTGGGCCTATTCCTCTTTTTCTGGACCCCCTAATATTCCCTTCATCTCAAGCCTACTCTTAATTAATTTTTATACTATTGTTTAATGTAAAAAATAATTAACAGAATAATATATATAGGATCACATCTACAAGGTACGATGGTCTACGTACGATCATAAAAAAATAATTTTTTTTACAACAAGCTTGCTCCTTAATTTGACCTTGTTTGAATACATATAAGTATCGTAATATACACTTATAAATATCGTAATATACATTTATTGATTGTATCTTCACACACACCCATACTCTCATTTGTATCCATGAGATTCTTATATTTCCAAAATTTAAGTAAATGCGAGATATAAAAATTCTCTTTTTGGAGTCTGTTTGGATATCATGAGTGAATCGAAAAGTTAATCTACATTAGATTTCACCCGAATTTACTTGTTTATTCTCGGGGGGGTTCAAACCCCGGTTTGAACAAGAGGGATATGTCATATTAATGTGTCTTGAGTAATCCAAATATCAAAATCAGGAGTTAATGAGCACATTGAACTATCCATGTGGTTAAGAGACCTTATAGTCTAGGCATAACAATATAATTATTAGAGGCGCGCTCTATTTCTCTCTTTCCTTTCTTTTCTGCCTCTCCCCGTTGCCACGTGGAGGAACATGAGGACGTAAAGAAAGTAATTCGATCAACTTGTTCCGACCTAATATAATAAGCTCATGAACAACATAGCTGGTTACCATTATGTCCTATTTTACAAGGAAAAAAGGGGAAATTTAGGTGGACATGGTGATTAATTATTACTATCAAGACTTTTGATAAACAAAATTTCCAATTTAAGTCTTTTCTTTCCCCAAAAGAAAGCAATTATTATGTGCTTCATCTAAAGAGAGCAAAGAAAAATTGAAGCAAACCTATGGTTTTTGTCTTCAAGGAAAAATACAACTCATTTTTGGAGAAAGAAAGAGGAAATGATAACAATGGTTGCTGAGCTTTGAATTGATGGTTCTATTTTATTAAAATAAATACTGAATGGACAATTCATTGATTCTCATGCTAACATTATTCTTCTTCTACAATCATTATATTGCCCACCAAAATAGAAACAAGTCAAGAATTTGGTAGTATTACTGCATTGAATAACAACAATAACATTTACGTATTCAGTATAATATCATAAGTGAAGTCTGAATTCCACGTTGATGTTGGCTCCACATGAGCCTAATCAACCTAAAAGGGCACGGCCAAATCCAAGACGAGCACGACTTCAAAAAACTTAAACATTAGGAGTGTATTTGGTACAAAGAAAAACATTTTTTATGAGATGTTTTTTAGTTTTTTCATATATGATTAGTCAAAAAAATTATATGAAGTATCTTTTCTATGAAAAGAAACCTTATATTATTTGCCTAGAAATTGCACTCGATAGTTCTAAGTAATTTTATGTCATTTCAAATTTGAAAGACATTTTTCTACTAACTACTCCACTTCCATCTGAATTTTATTACTTTAAAAAAACTTCCAACAATCTATTATCGGAAAGAGGGCTTACTTCACAAGTCGCTACTAATAGTTACATGATCACTCAACTAATTGTTATCATCTCATAAAATCACTTTTCTTCTCGACTCCAATTTTCCTCAACAAAGAAAAACAACTTTCTGAAATAATAATCAGTAGTAGTTGAGTGACCATCTAAGAAACTAACTTTGAAAAAGGTATTCAGCTACTACTGCTTATAATACCTTCATTCACTCGTCTTGCTACTTTATAACTATTAAGCAAACACATGGAAGTCGAAAGGAACGACCCCGTGTGGGGGGGGGGGGATAGGACCAAAACTATGATTAAATTAACAAAGCACAACTTTATAAACAAAAAAAAGTCTGACTAACAAAAAAGGTCAGCACTTTCTATCAACTCTTGTGCTAAATGATATGCTGTATCTATGAAATGTATCTAAATATATCAGTTGTTAACTACATTGGAAGGGAAGATTCCAATTCCATGGATACTGCAGTCTCTTCAAGTTCTACGGTTATCAAGCCATTGAGAAGTAGAGGGTCTTGTTCATCAATATTATTCACCTTCCTGTTTCACACATGACAAAAAAGTATAATTCAGTAATAGACAGCAGGGTAAACAAATATAGAACAGATATCAAGAGAAAAAATTGACATAATTTAGTTTAAAAGAAGCAGTGAGGATTCATATAAGTGGACCACAGCTTGTTTGGGACAAAGGCGTTATCATTGTTATGTCAAGAGAAAACAATTATTCGTACTTCACAAAAAAAACGTCTGATATGGGATGCTGCAGTTCTTCGTCTAACTTAAGAAAAATGCAGTAGAAAATTTGATGTCTCATAGCAACTTACCAGTGAATTGCAACCCTCAAGACATAAAGAGTTGCTGTGAAGTGCCATAGTGGAATTTTAATTTTCAGTGTAATTACAAATCAAGACAGGGTGGAGTTGAAGGGGAGTCTTGGCATAACAAGTAAAGTTGTTGCCTTGTCATGGGTTCGAGCTGTGGAAACACCCTTTTGCAGAAATGTAGGGTAAGGCTGCGTAAAATAGATCCTTGTGGTTCGGTCCTTCCCCAGACCCGTGTAAAGAGGGAGCTTAGTGCACCGGGCTACCCATTTTTTTAAGACAGGGTGGTGTTTTCAGAGCTACTAAGGGAACAGTTTCACCATATGGAAGTTCCAGGATTTGGCGGTGATTCAGATATTTAACAATCCTCTCATTTCGTGAATAATAATTAATGTAAATCGCCAGGCAGAAACAAGAATTGATTAGATCTTCAAATGCATTGATTAAAAGAACTCTAGCTCAATGTATGAATATATAACTGGTAGATAGAGGCAAAGTCGGATCCAGGATTTAAGGTTTATGGGTTCCTAAATCAGCCTCAAGTTAATACTACAATAATAATTGGGTTGACAGTCAAAATTTTATAGAAGCTACTGGGTTCACGTGAACACGTAAGCTGGCCTCTAGATCCACCCCTGGATAGAGGTTGCCACAACCATTTAGGCAACCTTTTCCTGCTTAATTTAAGCTAATGAATAAATTATCCGTAAGGCTAACAAAGAAAAAATTCCACCCTACTAAATCCCAAGATAAGACAATAACAACCTACTCGCCCACCAACAAAAGTCTTTCCAAAGGAAAAGAAGAACGGTTTTATGTCAGTATGAGAGATGCCTATATGTTTAATACTAAAGTGCTGCTCATTTATGAGAATTTATTAAATTGTCTACGCTCTCGGGTGTTTCTATAGTATGATAGGTAACACTTTCAGAGTCCAGAGCTATCTAATAAATATTTGGGAGGAAATGAGAGTGTTGTAGGATCCGCAAAAAGGGAAAATCAGGTGGTGAAATGAAGCAAAAATATGTGAATACAAGAGAGGATATGAACGATCTGAAAGTAAGACAAGTTATACTTTCAAATATATTGAACTAACTGAAAGAAGCATGATTTTCAGTTCACTGGCCAGAGAAGAGTTGAGAGCACCTACCCGCACGTCTTCTTATTGTGGCCTAGGCCCTTACACTTGCTGCACTGCATCTGACGTTTGACTATGTCAAAAGTGTCGGCCTTTTTCATCTTTGGTCGACCAGGTGGACGTTTTGTTGGTGGAGGAGTAACAACTATGACCACATGCTCCATATCTGGTTCACCTTTAATTGGTTTTTCCAGATGAGGTATGGGGTTAATTGATTCAGCATATGTTGCATGGTAACTCTCAGTTGAGAAGTATCGGGAGCAAAGATCATAGGGGCTCCTTCCTAGGTATTCAGAAACAGCAATAGTATGGCAACAAGGCAATCCATTAAGCTGCCACTCTTTGCAACTACAATCCCATTGATCAATATCAACTACTTCGACAGATTCACCACGAACTTCAAATGTGCTGCCATGTGAGGGTAATGGGTGAAGTGACCTCGCTTTTGATGCATCAATTTGAAGTTTCTGTTCCATCAAAGGTGTCAATGTAGTAACCCACTGACTGGATTCAACACGCCTAGCATAAATCAATTCCATTACTTTACCTCGTAACCCATCGACCATTTGAGTTATTGGCAGCTCATTCAACTCCGCTACCCAATCATAGAAAAGCTTCCCAAAGTTGGACATCAAGTGGCCATACCTTGCCCCACCAAAAAAGGCATTTGCCCAGTGTTCGGGCTCACTTCTAGAGACCCAATTGTAAACTTCAGGTGAGATAGCTTTTATATTCTCAACACAGCGCTCAAATGACTCAAGCTTTGGGGCAAAAGCAGCAGCACATAAATCTTGGATCATAAGGCGTCTGGCTTCATGTGAAAACTGCCCTTTTAAATCATTATTTAGTTTCTCTGCAAGATAATGCAGACAATAGCCGTGGTAGCACTCTTCACCAAAGACATTTTGCAAAGACTCTCTTATCCCTCTTTGGAAATCAGAAACAAAAGTTATTGGACAGGATGTTGCGACAGCAGATTTTAGTTCTGAAAGAAACCACTGCCAGTTGTCATTGGTCTCCTCATCTACAACTGCAAAGGCTACTGGGAAAACGCCATCATTCCCATCTATACCTATGGCAGCCAAAAGTGTTCCTTGATACTTCGCATAGAGAAGAGTGCTGTCCAAGAAAAGAAGAGGCCGGCAACCTTGTTGGAAACCAGATATTGAGGCATGAAATGCAATAAACAGGCGATGGAAACTTGAGTCCTCCTTAGTGGCAATTGTAGCAACACTACCAGGATTAGTTTCTCTAATTTTCTCACAGAATAAGGGTAACTGACTGTACGCCTCTTTGAATGAACCCTGAAGCTGCTCTCTTGCCTTCTCTTTTGCACGTCTTGCCTGAGAATAGTTCAACTGAATGCCATATTCACGCTCAATATCTTTTGCTATATCCTTGGGCTTGTAGTTGGGAGCAACCTTCAGCTTTTCCTTTATAATACTTCCCATCCATCCCCTTGTTGACCGGTACGCAGCTTTAACAGCAGCCCCATCACATGTATGCTTTGCATTCATTTTCTTGATACATATTAGCTGAGTGGTAGGCAACCTTGATGCATATATGCACCAAGAACATCCTTCAACCTTGCATTTAGCAGTTACCCTGCGACTATCATTTTTCTTATACCTATAAGTGAATCCATGGGCAATTGAGTATTTATGCAGAGCTTCACGGAATTCAGCAAAACTACTGAACCTTTGACCCACGTCCGTTATTGTGTTCTCCCATTGCGTAGCTGCTCTGCGATGCTTCTCATTATTCTCATCATTGCTGCCAGGATACGGACACATGGGAGTAGTATCAATGGCAGCATCAACACCAAGCAGATCATCACAATGAATCATATCCACAGGGGTAGCAGGAGTAAGAGCTGCCTCTGACGCAGTTGTTGACCTGCATAGCAAGCAAGTAATTAACATTTAAGAATCCAATAAGAGATAGCATATCTTTCAAACTCATTCACATCTAGAGGAATCAGCATGGTTAAGCACTTGGAGCAAATTGTGTAGGAAACACCACCAAAAGAGCTAATAGAAACTTGTCAGGCTAAGATACAAACAATCATTAAGGTCCATGCCATCTAAGTGCAAGCTAAGTGTGTTCAAACCCCCTCTGTCAGAAAATTACACCATACAAATAGGGTAAAAACAAACTTCTTGGTATATATGTGAATTGTTGTATCCCTTGATAGTTAATTATATATCAACTCAGTGTGCAAGTTGGGCTCTTTTTATATCCCCTTGTTAAAATTTCTGGCTCCGCCACTGCGTACAACAACTATTACACCTAAATCCCAAGTTGAGCCGGCCAACTATATAAATTCTCAACATACATTGCAATTCACTTAGACCTGTTTGTCCATGTCATGTGAGTGAAACAATAAAATAAACAAACTATCATGTGAGTGAAACAACAAAATAAACAAACTAAACTAAAACTGAAGAAAAGTAAGTACCTACTGGCAGAGACATTGGGTACATTTTTCACAACAGCTTCATCATAAATTATGAAGATCTCAACTTGGTCAGAATCCTTGACAAAATTCATCATACGCTTGAGGTCCTTATCTTTAGAAATAGTAATGAGAGTTTTCTTATTCCCAGGAAGAAAATATTTTATAGTCATTCCTTCAATGCCACGCTGAAAGTTCTCTGCTACTTCTTTCTTAAATTCAGCCAAAATTGTCTGGTCATTGATGTCCAAAGCATAAGCCTCTCCACCTATATATGTCAAAAAACCATCCTCATTGTTTGTCACAAACTCTCCTCCAGATTGACATATTGCAATTATTTTCTTGGAAGCCATCACAAGGACATAAAATCCTCAACCAATTCAAAAACTGCAAAAGAGGGAAAGCAAAAAAAAAAAAGGAAGACTTTAATTACAACAAACAAAATTGGTGTTGTCTATGTTAATCATTTTTAACAAAAGTTTAAATGGACCGTGAAAATTAACCTACATTCCCAATTCAATTCAACAACAACAACATACCCAATGTAATCCCACAAGAGGGGTCTAGGGAGCATGGAATATACGCAGACATTATCCCTACCTTGTAGAGATATAGAGGTTGTTTCCAATAGACCATTGGCTTAAATAAGCATTTTCAAGCAGTTTGAAAAAGAGAATATAGAACTAAGAGGGTAACCTCAACAACAAAAAAAGTGAAATATAAGCAGTATAATTCAACCTACATTCCCAACTCAATTTAAAAAAAGCTCAAATCTTTACTACATGCATAATTAAACAATGAAAACTTTTAAAGCTAGCAACAACAAGAAAAAAAACAAGAGATTTAAAACAACAAAAGAAATAGCATTGACTGTATGAATCATCTCTAAGACTGTAACATTAACGGACCATTAATAATCAACCTACATTCTCAATTCAATAAAAAAGCTCAAATCTTTACCACAGTTATAAAGCTAGCAACAAGAAAAAGACAAATACAGTTAAAACAAATGTATGAATCATCTAAGACTGTAACAATAAGTTCAAATGGGCCATGAAAAATCAACCTACATCCTCAATTCAATAAAAAAGCTCAAATCTTTACCACAGTTATAAAGCTAGCGACAAGAAGAAGAAAAACACAGTTAAAACAAAAAAGTTTTAACAATAAGAATCATCTTTAACAATAAGTTAAAATACAACAACAACAAGGTAACCAATGTAATCCGACAAGTGAGGTGTGGGGAGGATAGCGCACATGCACACCTTACCCCTACCTCATAAAGGTAGAGAAGCTATTTCCGAAACACCCTATGCTCAAGTGCATCAAATCAAAATAATTATGAACAAGTAAATACAGCAATGAAGAAACAATAAGTTCAAATACAACAACAAGGTAACCAATGTAATCCGACGAGTGAGGTGTGGGGAGGATAGCGCATACTCAGACCTTATCCCAACTCGTAGAGGTAGAGAAGCTATTTCTAAGGACCATCGGCACAAGTACATCAAATCAAAATAGTTATGAACAAGTAAATACAGCAACCAATAAACATTAAGTCCAAACGAACCATAAAAATCAACCTACATTCCCAATTCAACAAAAAAGATCAAATCTTTACCACCGACATCAGTAAATAATGAAAATTTAAAGCAAAACCATGATCAAAAGACAAAAAAATCAATAAATAAAGAACACCCACGAAGGTAAAAACACGTAAGAGCCTAAAACAAGAGAGAGACACTAGTAAAGAAGAAGAGAAGACAAAAAACACATGGTTTTACAAAAACCTCGTACCCGTCGAAACAGAATTCAAGAAAATTCATAAGGTGGACAATGTACAATTTTATAACAACAAAATCTTTGGGGCAATTGAGGAAAAAAAGTGAATTGTTTTAGTACCTGTCTGATGATGATGAAAAATTGCTGCAAAGTTTTGAAGAAATTAGGGCAAAGTGAAAGAAGAGAGAAAGAGGGAGGGCTTGTGATGGGAAAGATTCAACTTTGTGGCTCTAAAATCGGATGTACTTGAGCAATTGGAGGAGGTGAACGTAATTAACCCTAATTCATTCAATGACAACTTTACCCCTAAAATTTGTCCTAAAATGTCAAAATTTCCCCATATTTTTGGAATTAATAAATATTTTTTTAAGGAAAAAAAATAATTAATTACTTTTTATTATTATTTATATGGTCAAATTGTTAAAAAATTGTGTGAAAAATATCTTACTTAAAATTTCTTTATTCTTAGCTAGCGTTTGGCCCCAAGTTTCCAAATATTTTTGGCAAATAATATTTGGACCAGGTTTTTGGTCAAATTACACCATGTGTTTGTTTGGTCAAGTTTTTCCAAGAATGTTTGACTATTTCAAAAAATATGATTTATACCCATAAGTTCTAAAAACTATTAAAAATATCCATAAATTCGTATTATCTATTTATAGTGAACATATTCCATTAAAAAATAACCTTACAACATAATTGATAAAAATCAACAACAACAACAAAATAACAATATAGGCAAGACAATAGATTAATCGCATATTCAAACTTGTCATTGATTCGGTTATAATTATAACTCATTAAAAACAGATTGTTCTTTTTTCTCAATTTTGTCACTCAAATTAGAATTCGAACTTTTTCGGAGGAGGTAGTAACAAATATTAGTTGAAATTAATAAATAATGGATATTTATTATAAAATATAAAAGTTTGGGATAATTTTTGAATTTTTTAAAATTCTCAAATATTAGAACTTGACCCAAATACTAGTTTTTTCTAGTATTTGGGAACTTGGGATACTAGGCAAATATATTTGCCAAGTTATATGACCAAACACCACTTCTCAAGTTTTTTCAAGTATTCTTTAGATCAAACGGGTCCTTAAATAGAAGTTTGGAGTTTGAGTCATTAAAATATGAAAAAATAGCTTATCACGTGATTAATTCATATATAAGTCGTATGTATCAATTTCTTTTCATTTATTATTTTTTACATGTGGTAAACTTTAACCGTTTTCTATAATTAAAAAGGTATCGCAAAGTAGATAGGTAAAATACAAAAGTAATAGTTAGGATTTTGACAAAATAGCTCATGAAAATCTGATTCTGAAATTAGTTTAAGTTGACTATCCATTTATTAATATTTTCCCATATTATTCTCCTCAAATTCAATTCATCTAAAGTTATAGATGATATATTGCCCCAATATTTCTTCTTTTTTCCTTTTCTAAGCCTTCTTTTTTTAGAAAACTCCATGTCTATAATTCCATGTTTATAAGTCTATGTTTACAGTTATTTAATATAGGATTTAAAGAGAAAACGACGAATGTAAACACCATCGCAATCCAAATATTATATTTTTTTAATTTTTTAATTCAGAAAGAGTACAATTCGAAAATCTTCAAGTTGAAGGGTTAAAGAGTACAATTCGAAATTTGACTTGTATCGAAAAGTCACTATACAAGTTCAAGGTGGAATTTAAGTCTTTTTCTCTTTATTTTATACTATATATAGAATGATCATGCATAGCACGGGCCCAACATGTATGATTTTGAAAGGACAATTACGACTTTTCTCTCATTGTCATGAACAAATATTGTTGCTATACATGTACTTGTTATTTGCAACCTATAACTCATGGCCAAGCTACAAAAAAAAAAAAAAATACTCAGAACGCAGCACTAGTCTATTAAATGTAAAATCTAGCGGGTCCTAAATTGGATCAAATCCCTGTTAAAATCACGCACTTATCAATTATCATCATGTCAAAAGTTATAGCTGATAGCAGAGACGCAACATAGCTCATAGGCAGGAAGTTAGCATTACTCAACAATTCTTACCATAATAAGACATCATTGTACAGAGAACATTTGAATGTAGTGAAGATGAACCAGCAATGCTACTCATCATCGTTTCGAACATGGCCAAATAATGAAAGTTCCTGCTCTGCCTTCTTCTGTGCAGCCCTCTTCTGGTTTCTCTGGCAGCTGAATCAATTTGAACTTTCTCCATTATTACTGTACCAAAACCAGAAATTGTTCTGTTCAGCTTGTTGTAGACGCGGACACTAAGGTCGTGAAATATCTCAAACAATCTCTTATGGATCAATATTAGCATGAAGAATATACTGATTATAGGGCCAAACACTATAATTTATGAATGCACAAATGACATAATCAGTTATCAGAATATGAATCAAACTACAAAGCTTTTGTAAAAGGACTTTAGTAATTGATGCAACTGATCAAAATCTATATTTTTTTTTTTAACGCAACCTTTCTTTCGCCTTTAACTAAAGAGAAACATAAATAAAAATAGTGATATAAGGAAATGACAATGACGGGTGGTTAATGCAAGATCAAATGATCATACATACAAGTGTTTGATTAACAGACAAGTTACGAAGGAATTAGTTATACGCAGATTGAAAAATATAAGCAAAACCAAAAAAAGTGAGCGATTTCGATTAATCCAACACAAATTTGAATAGTTGAAGGGTTAAAGTGTACAACTCGAAAATCTTCAAGGAAGGTAACGAACATTTCAGTGGATAGAATAAACTACCAAGTCAGCAAGAAACGGTCTTCACATCCGACAACAAGAAATGGCCACAACCATTCAATTTTTCAACTCCTTTTATATTAATTTCCATTTTTCAGACCATTTCTTGTATGAAAAATAAAATTCTCAATCAATTCCAAAAAAAAAAAAAATCGTAGCTGGAAATCTAGCCGGAAATCATCATGCCAGTAACGGATAATCAAGGATCATTCCTCAATCGGATAAGTATCCGTCGGAATCAAGTTTCGAATATGGAAAACAATCATGAACAAGATCAAGAAGACCTCGAGCTTTTTCAGAAACACGTAGCTGAACGTTTCGCTGATCTATCACCAAATGATTCGTCAACCACAACTGATTCACCTGCGAAGGATCAATCGCCACTTTTCTCGATTTCATGGTATCGTAAATTGCTCGATGTTTTCCTCTGTTGTGAGGCTGAATTTAAAGCACTTGTTCTAATTGGACGCGATCCTGTTCAGTTTTCGAAACCTCCATTGGATCGTCTTGTACCTGATATTCTAGATCGTTCGATTAAATCTCTTGATATTTGTAATGCAGTGACGCACGGGTTAGAACTCGTGCATCACTGGCAAAAGTTAGCTCTAACCGCCGTTATGGCGTTAGAGCAAAAGCCAATGGGAGATGGACAAGTAAGGCGAGCGAAAAAGGCGTTGAACACGTTGCTTACGTCGATGATGCTGGACGATAAAGAGAATAATTATCACGCTAAAGTCGCCGAACGAACGTGGTCGTTCGGACGACGTAGTGGCGGAGCTGGAAATAATGCTAATAATAAAGATAGAACTAATGGTACTTTCCGTTCAATGTCGTGGCCTGTGGCGAAGTCGTGGTCGGCTTCGAAACAGGTCCAGGCTATGGCGTCCACTCTGGTGGCGCCACGTGGAGGTGAGTCCACTGGGCTCGCACTGCCAATTTACATCATGAGCACGATTTTCGTGTTTGTGATGTGGGGATTGGTGTCAGCAATTCCGTGTCAGGAACGCACGGGACTGCTGACACATTTCCCAATGATGAGGAATTTGAATTGGGGACAGTCATTAATTTCACTACAGGATAAAATTGCTGAGGAGTGGAAGAAAAAGGAGAAAAAAGGGACAACTGGTTTGTTGGATGAGCTGCAGAAAATGGAGAAAGTTGCACAGAATTTGGTTGATTTTGCGGAGAATTTTCAGTTTCCGGCGGAGGAGGAGAAGGTGGAGGAGGTGGCGGCGCAGGTGGCAGAGATGGCGGAGATATGCCGGAAAATGGAGGAGGGATTAGCGCCATTGCAACAACAAATTAGAGAAGTGTTTCATAGGATTGTGAGGAGCAGAGGTGAAGTTCTTGAGGTTCTTGATCAAATTGGTAAAATGTCAACACCAGTACTTTATTGATTTTAACAAAAGATCAATTTCCAATATTAAGGATCAGTTTGTTTTGGTTTTTAAAATTTCTGTTCACAAAAAAGCTGACTAGTTTTTGTAATAATAAACTACTATAATTCAAGTTTTTGTTTGTTTCATTAGGTAAAAAAGAAATGAATCGTAGATTGATTGGTTTTGCAATGGATGTATCCATTGAGTGGTGATTGAGATTTTCCAATTGGTTTAATTATTCTGTATTCTAAATTCAATGACTTGATTAATTTGGGTTCGAATGAATCGTATCCATCGAGTAAACATTTTAAGGGGGCAAAACATTCCATGCTCAAAAGTTCTCCATTCTTACTATTATTATTCGAGCCCTATGACTTATGAGTAAGGATGGAGAGATTTCAATCATGTTACTTCATTCTTTGGTGGTGAAGCTAGCTTATCAACCTAAAGACATTCACGAATCCCGATCAACCTAAAGATGTTTTATTTTAACAAATTTTAAATGAACTTAAATTTAGTCGAATATACACGAAGAATTCAAATAACTAATCCCAATTCATTGAGATTGGAATTCTGTTGAAGACTTTTTGCAGATCTACTAAAAAAATGATTCCTCCTAGTAGTACTTCTTTTCAAGATTTCGTGAAGTGAAATAGCCACTATGCCGCCTCATCACTGAAGGCGAATATATAATAGAGTGTATATATAAGGTATATTTTGACCATATTTGATAAACTAGATACGAAGTTACACCTAAGTAAGTTTCCCCTTGTTAATATGATCATTCAGCACGAAACTTCAATTTACACGAGTACATCCTATACCATTTTGTTTGCCAAAAGTTTTTTACTTTCTCTTGATGAGGATGTTGAGATGGATATGGGGTATATTAAGAGTGATAAGATAAAGAATGAGGATATTCAGGACAAAGTAGGAGTGACCTCCGTGATGGAAAAGATGAGGGAAGAGAGGCAAAGATAATTTGAGCATGTGACGACGAGATGTATGAACACCACATGAGAAGGTGCGAGAGGTTGAATATAGTGGGTCACTGAGAGCATATATATGTACGCAAAAGAAACATTGAGAAAATGTGATTAGATTGGATATGACACATCTTCAGCTTATTGAGGACATGACCTTCGATATGAGGGTATATTGGAGGTCACGGATAAGGATAGAAGGTTAATAGGTAGTTAATAGTTGTTTATTACTAGCCTATTCATGTATTTGGCTTAATGTAGTATAGAGCACTGTATCGGTTATGGTATTAGCCTATTCATATAGTCTTTGATTTTTGATATCTAATATCACTTAGAGTCCGTTTGGAGTTTGGATAGGCTAAAAAAAATGTAGATTTTAAGTCAAAAAAACAAAAAGTAGAGGGAGTCTTACTTTTGATTTTTTTAACTTTTTTAAGTCATTTAAAACTTAATTTAAGTTACTTATAACTTTGTCAAACACTCCCAATAGCTAAAAAATGACTTAAAAGTAGGTTTGACCAACTTTTAAGTCAATCCAAACAGACTCTTATTCATGTGTTTAGGTGATCGCGCCTTATTGTTATGGTTCTTTACATATATACTCCGCACTACTTTGCTATTAGTTGTCATGTTTCTCTCCACAACCGTTCTTCTTTTAATTACTACTAAGATTTATTTGAGCCAAGAGTCTTTAGGAAACCTCTTTTATCATAGGCGTCATTTGGTAGGATTTCACTAAATATATATTGTTATTGTATTTCAATTACGACATAAGAAATTTGAAGTGAATATAGTTTAGACTCATTGAAAATAATTTTATAGTCAATTTTAGTGTACAAATAAAAAAAATTCATTTTCGTCAATAATTTTTAAAAATTATTATTATTGTTATTCGAGAAAACATGTACTACAATATCCAAAAATAAACATTTTTGTCTTGATACAAATGCCATTTTTTTTGCATCTGCGTTTTCCATCTTCAACACTGAGGCAAAATTTGCAGAAAGATAATAAAAACCCAGAAAACGTCTCTTGTCTGCTTCCTACAGGCTACGAGGCGACGTTTCGGCCATCTGTAGAGCCACAACAAACAAACAGCAATCAACAGTAGTAATAGTACATGTCAATTTTATATTATTAATTTCAGATCACCTTTTTTATGTCTTCAGGTTCCTAACAACTTTCTCTCTTTCTTCATTCATCTGCTCAATCACTTCAATTTTCTCTCTGAATCCTAATTTCTGAGTTCTCTCTTTTGATTTATTATAGTTGTTGTTCGGAGATTAATGGCGACTATGCCTAATACGATGTCGTTTAAGCAAGGTCTTTCACTCTGGTGTCCTCAATCAGCTGCTTTGAATCGGATTCCAAGGGTTTCGGTTCCTTCTAGAAGTTTCAGGAGAAGTTTCGTTGCTGCTGCTTCTTTTGATAATGAGAACCGAGAGTGAGTTTTTTTCACTTTTTGTTTTTGATTTTGATGTATTTTTGTTTGATATGTGTGTAATTTGGTGAATTTGAAATGTGGATGATTGTAGGTATGTGGTAGTTGGAGGAGGAAATGCAGCTGGATATGCGGCTAGAACTTTTGTTGAACATGGACAAGCTAATGGAAAGTTATGTATTGTGACCAAAGAGGTAACTAACCAACTTGAGTAGAATAATCACCATCGACCTCTGATTAATTGTATTAGCAAAATATTGGCAGAAATTTAGGCGCGAGTTGTTTTTAGTACATTTATATGTTGTTGATGAGATTTGTATGTTAGTGTAGAGATAAGTGTGAAGTTTAGAGAATCTATAGTGTAAGAGAACTCTTTAGTTGTCTTACAGGACAAATTATTGAGTACTAGAGTGAAACAGGCCCAAGGAGCGGAATAGATATAGAGGATTTAAGTAGTTGAACTTAACTAGTTTGGCATGAGAGTGTAGTAAGTTGTTTTTGATATTTTGTCGAGTATTATTTGAAATGATGAGTGAAACACTTCTAGGTAGTTCTGTCCTTAAAGCTGTTCGAATTGTGGAAGCTGTATAAGAAACTAATCGAATAGATGCTTGAAACGTTAGGTTTAGGATCTGTTATTTTGCTTGAGTTGTTTTCATTTGAAATAAGAAGTTCCATTTTGTGCTGATGCAGCCATATGCACCATACGAACGTCCAGCATTGACCAAAGCATATTTGTTTCCTCTGGACAAAAAGCCAGCACGTTTACCGGTGAGCTTTAATTGATCATTTTAGCATTGAAAATGTCTAACATCTTCTTGTGTGATATTTGCAAATTTTGTAGCTTCTTAATTATTGTTAATGCCAATTCAGCATGTTTTTAAGGAATACCATTTAACTGTATAATTCTAGGGCTTTCATACTTGTGTCGGCGCTGGTGGTGAGAGGCAAACGCCTGATTGGTACAAGGAACAAGGGATAGAGGTAATGCATTTTTGTCTAATGAATTGCATTGCAACTTGTACAAGTGTGATGTAATTGTGATGTTCTTTGGTTTACTGAAAGGAAAGCAAGGTAAATCTATTGAAGATTTGAGAATATATTTACCAGTTAGGAATTCCAGGACAGTTTGAGAGGAAACACAATCTCATTTTGTTCTTACTTTCATTTCTTTATTCAGCTCCAGCATTCTGACTATCAAGTAAGTCTATTTGAAGATAAATGTTTACCTTTTTTCAGATGTTGTATGAAGATCCAGTAACAGGAGTTGATATAGAAAAGCAAACTCTGACAACAAATTCAGGAAAGCTGCTCAAGTATGGCACCCTTATTATTGCAACCGGATGTACGGCATCCAGGTAACCATGCTTGCTATACTAGAGTGCTGCTGATCCAAACCTGTTATTTATTTTGCAATTGGAATTCTTATTGATAGATGAAAAGATTAGAATTTGCACTCATCCACTTGCGCCTTGGTCCAATAAAAAAGATGGACCAGAATAAGTTTTTTTTTTCCTTTAATAAGCCTCATATATTCCATTTACTGTATTAGTTTATTGCTCTAATTTGTATGTACTGATATGCCCTCCAATCCTGATTAAAGTACCAAACATAGAATAATTTAGTATTAATTGACATCAGATTTCCTGAGAAGATCGGAGGAAATTTACCTGGGGTTCACTATATTCGGGATGTGGCGGATGCTGATTCATTAATATCCTCACTGGTAAGATCACCCTCATTCCGATGCTTATAATCGGTTTTCTAAAATTTAAATATACATTACATAACTTTTGTATATGGATGATCTTCTGTGGTGATATGCATGATATTATTTCTAATCTATGTTGTTTTAATTTAGGGGAAAGCAAAAAAGCTTGTAGTTGTTGGTGGTGGCTATATAGGAATGGAAGTTGCTGCAGCTGCTGTAGCCTGGAAACTTGATACAACTGTGAGTTTCCTTAAATGCTTTTCGTCACTATGCTAAATAAGAAATGCTGTGTGTGAGAAACAATAAATAAGAAATGTGAATCCACAAACCATGTTTAGCTATTTCGTTTATAAAAACTAAATTGCACATTTGGTGGGAAAATCTCCATATAAGCAAAACCCGTTGATGATAACATGACGAATAATATGTAAAGTTCCAAAATATATGTTTTCTTCTACAAGTCAAAAGAAGTCCATGTTCCTTTCTCAGTTTGATGAGTCCTCTGTTCAAAGAGTTATCTGGAGCATTTTATCCAGTTTATTACCTTACAAATGAAGTATTTGATTTTTCTTATTCCTCTGAGATTTAAAACTTGCCTGCATTTGAATATCGTACCAGTATACTCCTGATTTTACTAACCGTGTTGAGAACATAGATAATTTTTCCAGAAGAGCATCTCTTATCAAGACTGTTCACTCCTTCTCTTGCCCAAAAGTATGAACAACTCTACCAAGACAATGGTGTCAAATTCGTCAAGGTTCTCCATCCTCTTTCCTCTCTAGTTCTATTGTCAGTATACCTCCTTTATCAACCTAGTTTATAAGCTTCTAATTGAATTTTATCCTTTCCCAGGGTGCTAAGATAAAACATCTAGAATCTGGTCCAGATGGCCGGGTAACTGCAGTTAAACTTGAAGATGGATCAAGTATAGAGACAGACACGGTAAAACAACGATTTTTATGTTCTTTGAAATTCTTATTATAACCGAGGATTGGAATATCTCATACAATAGTGTGGATAAAGAAGTTGAAAGCTCAAGTCATTTGCATATCCTTTATGAATTTGCAGGTTGTTATTGGTATTGGAGCAAAACCTGCTGTCAGTCCATTTGACATGGTTGGCTTAAACAACACTGTTGGTGGAATAGAGGTTAGCACTCTATTTATCTCTATGCTAGGATTTATCTAGTCACAATTTACGGCTAAACCACTCTCCTAATTGCAAAATGGTTATGATCTTCCACCAATTCATGATACCCTACAAGTTTGAATGGCGAATCAAAAATATCTTTTACCTTAAAGTTAAATATCGATTTAATCAGTTCTGGACAGGATGTCATTCTAGATGGTTGATTCTATTAAGATTCAAATTTAAGTTCTTACATGTATTTCCTTTTATCTGTTTAGCATGTTTCCATGAAGTACATTAATTGTATGGTCTACAAGAAGTCTTAAGTACAACCGAAAGAAGGCATAGTCTAATACATTCAAAGGTGGGCAGTGAGTTTTGTTCCCGTTCCACGAGTTGAAACTATTCATGTTCAGAGCAAATTGCTCTAACTCATACTTGAACTATTGTTTTGTTGCAAATACACGCATGTAAATTCTTAGAATTTGTTTTGTTTCCTCTGCTTATCCAAGAAAAGGAAAAAAAAAAAGAGGGAAAAGAAATTTCCATTTTCTTCAGTTTTCCCGTTGAAGAGTGAGAAGGTTATAAATATGGCTATATTACTCCTGATCAATATAGCTCTTTTGCTGTTTGACAATGAATGGGCTGTAGTAATACCAATGAGGAAGTTGGTTCCAGTAATAAAAGAGGATGTTTTAAGTATGCCAAATGATATTAACTCTTCTGTAACTTCAATCCTTTTAGTGTTGTTATCTCTGGGCATAACTGAGAAATCTGATGGTGCTTCTTTCTATTAACATACCTTCAGAAGGTAAGAGCTTGATCTTTCCTAGAAATGATTACACTTCAATATTTAAAATTCAGGTTGACAGCCAGTTCCGGACAAGCATACCTGGAATCTTTGCCGTTGGAGATGTTGCCGCATTTCCATTGAAGGTTAGATCTTTTGACTAACTTCATACAATTTTTATTTTATTTTTTTGTAATGAACTGAACGATGCTAACCATGCAGATATACAACCGAATTGCACGGGTGGAGCACGTTGACCATGCTCGTAAATCTGCACAGCATTGTATTAAATCATTGCTAACTGCACACACGCACACGTAAGTTAATTTAAGTTCTGTTCATAAGCAACGATAAACTTTTTTTCATTCAATCTTCCTAAATCTTGTATTGTTTCCTGAATGCAGGTATGACTATTTACCATACTTCTACTCAAGGGTTTTTGAATATGAAGGAAGCTCTAGGAAAGTATGGTGGCAATTCTTTGGTGACAATGGTAAGAATATTTTTGTTTTGCTTTTCTTGATAATGTCCAACTACTTGTATAAACAATTCCATAGCTTGTATTGATGGTACCATCTTATGAACAGTTGGGGAGGCCGTTGAAGTTGGGAATTTTGATCCAAAGGTTGCAACATTTTGGATCGACTCTGGTATGCACTCTATTCCTTCTTTTTGTGTGTATCTGGTTGTGTAGGTTATGTTTCTTCCCCATTCCTTTCTTTTTAGGGAGTTATACTTCAAAAAGATAATACTAATAAATACAAGGCAAAAGAAAAGTGATATAAACATACATCTTTGCAGGTAAGCTGAAGGGGGTTCTTCTTGAAAGTGGGAGTGCTGAGGTAATGCACTCTTCCAAGGATGTTCTCATGTCAAATTTAGTAGCTAGCTGTAATGGTCTATGTACATATATATGCAAGCTGCATAAATGTTTTCCTTGCCCCTCTCTCTTGACCTTTGAAACCATCCCTCCAAAAACCTAACGAAGAAAAGGTGACTTGTCAAGGAAGAGTCTGTTCATTTTTCCTCCAGGAAAGTGATTATTATTTATATAATACACTATAAAGTATGAGATATATGAATAACTTTATAGTCGTCCAAAGTGAACTTGTGTATGTGTATCATATGGATGGTTCTGTGTGACACTGTGAAATAGCCACAGTTACCTACCGGCTACCATAGCCATATTTCTTACTTCCATCTACAAGAGTTTGTCTCTGCTTTTAGCTTAGCATGCATTTGGATTCTGTTAGCAATTTTTCCCCTTAATATGAAGCTACTTAAACAATATAACAGAACTTGTCACTTATCTTTTCTTGTACATGCAATTTGGGTACGCATATAGTCGTACACAATATAAATACTTCATCTCGGGAAGGAGTCATGCATGTGCTCACATGTTGGAATGAAGCTCAGAGGAAAATAGGCTAATTCAATGGTAGAGTTGTTGATAGTTTCACTCTGCCAGGAATTTTTGAAAAAAGATTTAGTTTCTGTTACTCCATAGACAAATATATAAGTTTTGTTTTGCAGACGACATAAACGTCAAAAGCTCAAAAGAGTTAACTTGTTTTATATCTATCATGTTGATTGCTTTGAACTAATGTTAAGCTCCAGCAATATATAAAATCATACTATAATAACATAAAGGCCCCCACCATATGGACATCACATCATTGTTTGAAGCACTTGCTTCTCCACCATAACCCATTTCGCCCCTCCCTCCATCCTTTCTGAAACAGAATTGCAAGCATGAAAAGTGCTTGTCTTTCCTAGAAGTTCACTGGTCTTCTTGAACTTTTGCGCAAAGGACAATATGCTGTAAATATTCTCCCCACTTAGACTGTCTGTATTGTTAGTCTGTGATTTTCTTTCTGGAAGAGAAATGAATGTAAGTTTGTCCCTTACCTAGAAAGGCAAGATTTTGCTTAATTTCTCTCATGTTACTGTCTTTACCCAATAATCTCATCATTCAGTGAAAACATGATTGTCTTTGTCTTATGGTATCTTAATGATTTCTCGAATTGTTTCAGGAATTCCAACTGCTTCCAAATCTTGCACGGAGCCAGCCCTCTGTTGACATAGCCAAACTTCAGAATGCATCGTCGGTGGAAGAGGCTCTAGAAATTGCTCAAGCTTCCTTGTAGATTGAAGCTGCAGTTTGATCACCAGTTCAATCAAGAACATCCTCTCGCACAGTACACCTATTTTTCCAGATTGTGGTATCGACATACCTATTTGGCGATTTCGGCAGCTTGTAAGATTGAGAGAGAGAGAAAGAAAGGACAACGTATTAGATTGATAATAAATCGTAGAAAAATGGATGAGAGCGAGCGGGGTGTGGGCACTTGTTTATGTTATGATACTAAATTGTTAATAAGAATGTCACTTGAAAATGGATTTCTAACATGAATCCAAATGATTATGGTGTCTCAATGGTTCCAATGAATGAAGTACAATTCTCTCATTAATTCCAAGTGCATCAGAAAGGTTACATGTTTAGACAAATTCAATTTCTTTGCTTGAGATACTGAAGTTTATGTACATATGTGATATGACTGAAGTTCTGTCATCTTTGTTTGATCCATATATCCATGGACTTCAAATAGAGATAGCTAAAGTCGGATAAAAATGACTGCGGCTGAACTTCAGTCATATGGCAACTTCAACCACTGTGTCTAAAGTTTGAATTTGTCAAGAGATCACACCATATATCTAAACATATTTTCTAGTGAAATTTTTTACCAAAATCCATATTGTCCAAAAGTTCCACTATGGACCAATCGTAATTCTGAGACCACCTTTTGGAGATTGAAATTTAATATTTATATTCGTTAATTCCTATTTACCTTTTAGACTAGAACACTAATATCCATATATGTGATTGACTTGGTAAAAGAAAAAAAAGTCTTTACGCAGTTTACCCAACTACTAAGTCAACCAATCTAATAATTCACTTTCCTATAGTGGCACCACGTGAACACACACATTAGGTGGCAATAATCACAAAATTAGTTGATAATTAGTTGTTATTAATTAGCTAGATTGGTTTAACGCCATTCCATGTGTAACCAAAACTTTACTCAGTTACTGATCCTTTTAGGTTAACAATTTATTAGATACAGATAAAAAAGGTCATATTATATATACAAGATAAATTGCTTTTTTTCTGCAAAATATCGATTTCTATCCATTGAATACATTCTTTTCTTTTTAATTAATATTTTTTTTAGTTGGGGTAGGGAATTACAACATTACAAGAAGGGGAATCGAATCCTCACCATCAACGTGAAAGTTAAAGTAATCATTAACTGAGCTACTAAGATTCCTTCACTGAATTATAAATCCATTTAATTTAATATGACAATATTTTTTTCCTGAAATAATTGTATTTATGTTTTTCAAGATGGAAATAAGTAAAAAATCTATGTTGATATATATATATATATATATTACCTTTTTAAAAATGAAATTAATTTCTTAATTAGTGTCTGAGATTCTGAAATAAAGGCAAGATGCAATCAAAGAGGGGGTCCAATATTAGTTGGAATTTGTTTAGAAAATTGGTACTTAAAGGATGATATCATGCAGTTGAAAATGTCCCCAAAAGTGTATAAATAAACAAAATTAAAGATCACTTGACATCATAAGAAAGTGATAAAAATTATTATCCTTTTTATGTCTCACAGTTTAGGTCACCTTATGTTTAAATTTATTTTATTACTATATTTTAGTTAGCAAAAGATTCGTCTCATGTTACTCCTACGTAAGTGGGAGCTTCATTTACTCTTTTTTTCCCATGAATCTAAGTAAAAATATTTTTTAAATAATGGGTGATAGTAAGATAAAAATTTGTGTTTAAAAATAATCATTAAATATATATTAATATTAAATTAGATTCTGATTGTAAACATTTAAAATAGACATTTTAAAATTCGAAATTTATAAAATTAAAATTCTGACTCTCCGACCCATACATATTCAAGATTTAGGAAGAAAAAACGTATCTAATCCTTTATAATGATAGAACATGGATCTGACATACGTGCATGTGAGTATTTGCAGTTAGCAATGATTTAATACAAAGATGTGCATGATTTACGATCTCTATCCGATAATATTAATTTGAAGAAAATATTAAAATGGAATAAAGTTAGAGATAACAAATCTAACCTTAACTTCAATGCAAATTAATGCTGCTACACAGTCGAGGAATGATAAGTACTTCTTCATCGTCTTTAATTAGAATTCCAGAAGTTTTGAATTCGAATTGTGAACATAAAGTTGTTTTTGTCAGGAAACAATTTATCTCAATATGAGATTTCCCAACACAAATTCTAATTTAATTAAACGAATATGAATGTCAGACGCCGAATGAAAATCTTAAAAAATATAAGCATGCAATGGCAAAAATTCCAGCTATGCTTGTCCCTAGTCTTGAATACTTATTAAATATCAAGTATAATTATTTCTAGAACATGAATCTTTGTAAACAAAAAGGAAGCATCCTCACCATCTTCAAATTTCTAAAAAAAATGAAGTTCATTTTAAAATACATAAAAAAAGAAACACACGTACGTATGATTTTCCTATTTTGTCTTTTAGATCTAAAAAATGAACACATCATCCGACATGATTGTGATTAAACATACAACCTAGCTAATTCTTAAATGTTGGAACCAAACAGCTAAGCAATTTTTTTTTAATTTTCCACTCCGGTGTCCGAAGTCCACATTGGAGTTCCGATCAAATTCGGATCGCGCTCTGCAGGGACCATTTGGGAGTGGCACTCCCAACAGGATTTTTTTCATATCAGGACTCAAACTTGAGACCTCTGGTTAAGGATGGAGCAGTCCCACCACTGGATGATAATAACTAAGCAATTATATTATCCATTCATTTAACATACAATATATATTATATAATTCTTATATTCGCCGACAATTTCATGCATAATACTATATTTTATCAAGTACTATGAATTGTACGATTTGAAGAAGTTCTAGTTTAAGAAAATGGTACTACAAAAATAATGTTACAAATTTGAACAAAAATACGAGGCATTATGAAGATCTTTATAGTATTATATAGGGTTAAAAGCATAAGAATCCTCATGAATAATAACGAAATTATCAATTACTCACTTAAATTTGTGAAAGTTAGATCTATTATACTTTTTAAAATTTAATTTTTCTATATTATTTATACTTTTAAGTTATGCGGGAATCCTAAAAATGCAGTAAACAACAAGGTGTGGCATGGGAACCCCTACGCCTTCTTGAAATTGTCAATTACACGTTTAAATTATGTGAGAGTCTTATTAATTTCCTTTATGATTTTTTTTTTTAAAATTATTTACGCCCCTAAACTGTGCGAGAAAGTCCTGCAAGTACAGTGAACAACATATTAGTGTAAATATGTGGTGTACACATGTTAAATCCATCTTGAAGCATTTTGAAGACTTTGAAATATCTTAAGTTTTCATTCCTTTATTAGCTAGGAGGACAAAATTAATTAATTTTTATGTTATTTTTAATAGTTATTGCTCGAAAACTATAAATATCTTAATGAGTAAATAATATCTACCGAGAAGACAATATATCTTAAATATAAAAATAAAGTAAAATAATCAAGAACTCGTCTTAATTAACGTTTCTGAAAGAGTGAGTAAAAGAGAAACAAGACAAATAATTTTAGAAAGAGAGGTAGTAGGGGTGGAGCTAGTAAGTCCCCAAGGGTTCATCTGAACCTCCTTTGGTGAAAAATTACATTGTTTATACATGAATAAAATTATTTATCATGCACATATAGAAAATGTAAAATTCCGTTCAATTTTTTTTGAAAATTCTGACTCCGTCACCACGAGGAAATACTGTATTAAGTCATCAAAACTTGCATTAATTATTTTTTTTCCATATGAGTTGTATTTGGTGGGAAGATTAGGGAATAGAGGGGGGGCCTTTGTACAGTTCAGAACTAGTGCGCTATTAGCTACACACACGTACTAATAAATCACCTACCATATCTCAAGATTGTATATTCAAATTCAAAATAAATATATAGTATACTATTTTATAATTATTATTTTAATTATTTTTTTGTAATTGTGGGGTTGGGATTTGCGCGTGCGTGCTGATGATCTTTAATTTAATGCAATTGTTTAGCAACCATGAAAATATTGTAGCACTCAGAATTATTACAACTATAAATAAGCCTTTACTTCCACTTCAATTTTCATTCAACAAATTAACATTCAAAGTCTCTAAAGATCTTTCTTTTTTTTTTTACAAAATTAGCAAATACAAATTTCATTTTTTTGAGAATCTTTGATTCTTTTTTTCAAATTTAAGATGGTGTCTATTTCAAACAATAACCAAAAACAACAACTTCTTTCAAAGATAGCAACAAATGATGGTCATGGAGAAAACTCACCTTATTTTGATGGTTGGAAGGCTTATGCAAATGACCCTTTTCACCTAACTGATAATCCTAATGGTGTTATTCAGATGGGCCTTGCAGAAAATCAGGTAGGAGAAGAAAAAAAAACACCCCTCGTTTCAGTTTGTTTGTTTTACTTTCCGTCTTTTAAAAAGAAACGACTCTTTACTCTTTTTTTTTTTTTGACAACTTTGCAATTTTCAACGTTCAACGTGATATGTTCAAAATCACAAGATTAAAAGATATTTTGATTCATTCAACCTATCTTGAATTTAACACCACGATATTTAAAAGTCTTGTTTACTAACTAGACAAACAAATTGAAATTTATGAAATGGCTAAAGTTGAAAACTTTAAGAGTATTTGTTGATAAATTTCTTATTTTTGATTTTTTTGCAGCTTTGTTTTGATTTAATCCAAGAATGGGTAGTGAATAACCCAAAAGCATCTATTTGCACTGCTGAAGGAGCTGAAAATTTTCAGGATATTGCAATTTTTCAAGATTATCATGGCTTGCCAGAGTTTAGACAAGTATGAAACTTTTCTAATCAAGATTGTTAGTTGTTAATTCTTGTTTTTATTCATTAATTATTCAGTGTTCTAATTAGTTTAATAAAAATAATTTTCAGGCAGTTGCAAGGTTTATGGAGAAAGTGAGAGGTGACAAAGTGACATTTGATCCAGACAGAATAGTAATGAGTGGAGGAGCAACTGGTGCTCATGAAATGCTTGCTTTTTGCTTGGCTGATCCTGGTGATGCCTTTTTAGTTCCTACACCATATTATCCAGGGTAAGTGTCTGAAATTCACTGACTCGATTAATTTTGACTCAACGTCACGTAGAACTCATTAAAAAAGTCTCGAATCAACAAAACCTCCCTAAAGAAGGAAAAAAGTAGTATTACCTTACAAAGTCATAAATTTCTTTAAGAAAAAACAAATTTTTTTTTTTCCAATTTGGTGGCTCTTTATGTTATAGTACAGATCACTATCATATTTTAAACTTATTTTGATGCTTAGACCTAGTAAAATTGTTGGTGTGGGTCATGAAATCAACTACTCCTCTGCATAAAACAGAGGTCTTCTAAGTTAACATCTTTTTTTTAAAAAAAAAAAAATCATTTGTCCCATAAAGTCAATCTATAGTTATTGTATTTTTTTTATTAGAAACACTAACAAATATGTTGTCCCACATGTGAACTATAGAAAGAACAATTTTTTGTTGCATGGTTTTCAATTTGTTTTTCATTTGTAATATTGCAGATTTGACAGAGATTTGAGATGGAGAACTGGTGTGCAACTATTTCCAGTTGTTTGTGAAAGTTGTAATGATTTCAAAGTGACTAAAAAAGCCTTAGAAGAAGCATATGAAAAAGCTCAACAATCCAACATCAAAATAAAAGGCTTACTTATAAACAATCCTTCAAATCCATTAGGCACTCTTCTTGACAAGGACACACTCCAAGACATTGTAAAGTTCATTAACTCGAAAAGCATCCACTTAGTATGCGATGAAATCTATGCTGCTACGGTGTTTGATCAGCCTAGATTCATCAGTGTATCTGAAATAGTTGAGGAGATGATTGAATGCAACAAAGATTTGATCCATATAGTCTATAGCTTGTCTAAAGACTTAGGATTTCCAGGATTCAGAGTTGGGATTGTTTACTCGTACAACGATACAGTAGTAAACATTGCTAGAAAGATGTCAAGCTTCGGGTTAGTTTCAACTCAGACACAACATTTGCTTGCATCAATGTTGTCTGATGGGATATTCATTGAGAAATTCATTGCTGAGAGTTCCGAAAGGCTCGGAAAAAGGCAGGGGATGTTCACAAAAGGACTAGCACAAGTTGGAATTAGTACATTGAAAAGCAATGCTGGTTTGTTTTTCTGGATGGATTTAAGGAGACTTCTTAAAGAAGCAACATTTGATGGTGAGTTAGAATTATGGAGAATTATTATTAATGAAGTGAAACTTAATGTTTCACCAGGATGTTCTTTTCATTGTTCTGAACCTGGTTGGTTTAGAGTTTGTTTTGCAAATATGGATGACGAAACGATGAGAATTGCATTAAGAAGGATAAGGAACTTTGTGCTTCAAACAAAGGGACTTAACAACATTGCTGCTATTAAGAAACAATGCAGTAGGAGTAAACTTCAAATCAGTTTATCGTTTCGAAGATTGGATGATTTCAACTCACCAGCTCACTCTCCCATGAATTCGCCTTTGGTTAGGACATAAAGAAGAAGAAAAAATGGCTTAGATTTGTTCTTGTTGTTTGTATAATAAGAGAAGGAAAAAATTTCCTCTGTTATAGTGAAGAGTGATAGTTTTGATGTATACATTTAAGTGTTTGATTATACAATTCATTCCATTTTGGATTTTTATCATCTGAATTTTTCTATGTAACATTGTATCAAAATGGGATTCACTGTGGAATTTTATTTGTAAGTTGTAACAAGAAATTCTATAGTTACATTTCATTAATTGTGTTCTTGGTAATTTTGACAATATTGATTGGAAATAACTCTATGTTTAAAAATAAGCATGGTGTTTGTCTCTTTCTTCTCTTGTTGTGTCCTCGTGCTAAAGTGAGTCTGCTCGAGCAACACTTTAAGTTTGTGTCTTTTTGCTCTTTCAAGACGCCTGAAATCATTGTGCTACATCATATTATTGTGTCAAGAGTGTCCAGAATATGTTATTTAACCACTTTGTTTATCATTTTGCTTGTATATACGGTATACTTTTCTGATGAAGGCCCTGACATGAGTGTAGCTACGCCCCTGTTTATAGGAGTCAGACTAATCTGAAATCGTGCCGATAGGGCTCCATTCGGGAGTAAGCGCTCTGTACCAATGATTTTTCCACACTCGAAATTCAAAACCAAAACTTACGATTAAGGGAGAAGCAACCCTACTGCACTGCACCACACCACATCCTTTGGTGTTAGAGTATTATATTTCAAGTCTACTCATATTTTATATCTTGTGCCCTATATAAGTGTAAGTCTTACATACCCACTAACAAATATATTAAATTAGCATTTGACTTAATTATTTATACCAAGTCAAAGTCAGCATCAATAAGATTAAAGGAATAAGAGAGAGAGAATATTATTGGTTGACTCAACTAGAAGTGAGGATCAAAATTTTATTAAAACACACATACAATGAGTTGGAGTCTTAGGGGTTGAGACAGTCTTAACATCAATTATTATGTTCTCCATAAGGATAAGAAAATAAGAACATTTTAGTATCACTATTGAAAATTAATGAAATATTTCATACCAATAACTTACCAACCACTTTCATATAATAAATATATATACTAGTATTATTCCTTTTTCTGATCTAATTGTTTGATGGAGTAGATTAATTTCTATCATTGAAAAGACAATCAGACTTAGCTATCAATAATATTGTACTTAGCACATAACCTTTTGTTGCTAACTATATAGTATGCAATTTTTGGTTTAAAATTGAAAGAAGAAAAAAACAGCACGATGTACTAAACTTTCACTATAAAGAGGTTGAGGAAAAGGTGAAACATTATTGGTTCGAATTATTGTAAGAGGTTGTTAACTGTGATCTTGGTCATATGATGACAATTTTAATCGTTGGGCCAAAGTTCGCCCTAATCTTGGTTTAACATTGAAAAACTACATAAAACTTGAATTTCAAGAACACCACTAAATGTTCTTGTTATGGTTACAACTTTGAGTTTCCTTCATTGTTTGTTGCTAACAATGAAGATAACTTGATGCAGTAAGCTTCCACTATATATGAGTGGAATTGGGGGGGGGGGGAGGAGGAGGGGGAGGGGGTCAAGTGTCAACCCACACTGGGTCTTATTTATGCAACCTTATCCTATATTGTTCCAATCAACTGTTTTTGTAGCTTGAACCCGTAACCTGATCACATGATGATAATTTTTATCGTTGCATCAAGACTTACTCAATTTTGGACTATAATTGAAAACCAACATAACAAAATGAATTTCAAGAACATGAGTAATTTTTTATATATATAAGCAAGTAAAATTTCTGGTTACAACTTACAACCTCCTTCATTTTCAAGAAGGAACAAAAAAAAACCAAGAACAAATACAAATTCCACAGTGAATCCATTTTGATACATTGATGGGATGATAGGAAAAATTCAGATAATAAAAATTCAAAACACTTTCTATACCTTATATCTTTTTATTTTCTTTCATCAGTTTGCACAAAATGGAAATAACTGTGAAATCAAATACTTAGTACGATCACTCATCACTATAACAACGGAAATTTTTCCTTCTCTTATTAGACAAACAACAAGAACAAAACTAAACCATTTTCCCCCTTTTATGTCCTGACCAAAGGCGAATTCATCGGAGAGTGAGCTGGTGAGTTCATGAACTCATGATCCAATCTTCGAAACGATAAGCTGATCTGAAGTTTTCTCCTGCTGCATTGTTTGTTAACAGCAGCTTTGTTGTTAAGTCCCTTTGGCTGAAGCACAAAGTAACTTATCCTTTTTAATGCAATTCTCATCGTTTCGTCATCCATATTTGCAAAACAAACTCTAAACCAACCAGGTTCAGAACAATGAAAAGAACATCCTGGTGAAACATTAAGTTTCACTTCATTAATAATAATTCTCCATAGTTCTAACTCACCATCAAGTGTTGCTTCTTTAAGAAGCCTCCTTAAATCCATCCAGAAAAACAAACCAGCATTGCTTTTCAATGTACTAATTCCAACTTCTGCTAGTCCTTTTGTAAACATCCGCTGCCTTTCTCCGAGCCTTTCGGAACTCTCAGCAATGAATTTCTCAATGAATATCTCATCAGACAACATTGATGCAAGCAAATGTTGTGTCTGAGTTGAGACTAACCCGAAGCTCGACATCTTTCTAGCAATGTTCACTACTGTATCGTTGTACGAGTAAACAATCCCGACTCTGAATCCTGGAAATCCTAAATCTTTAGACAAGCTATAGACAATGTGGATCAAATCTTTGTTGCATTCAATCATCTCCTCAACTATTTCAGATACACTGATGAATCTAGGCTGATCAAACACCGTGGCAGCATAGATTTCATCGCATACTAAGTGGATGTTTTTCGAGTTAATGAACGTTACAATGTCTTGGAGTGTGTCCTTGTCAAGAAGAGTACCTAATGGATTTGAAGGATTATTTATAAGTAAGCCTTTTATTTTGATATTGGATTCTTCAGCTTTTTCATATGCTTCTTCTAAGGCTTTTTTAGTCACTTTGAAATCATTAAAACTTTCACAAACAACTGGAAATAGTTGCACACCAGTTCTCCATCTCAAATCTCTATCAAATCTGCAATATTACAAATGCAAAAAACTTACTTTAGTACCTCATTAATTCAATGTAGCAACTTTTTTTTTAATTATGCATTGACTTTATGGGAACAAATGATTAAAAAAAATGATGATTGGACCAAGTCTCAACTTAATAAAAAGTTATATCAAGGATGTTATCTTAGAGGACCTACTTTCTCTGTTTAAAGCAGAGGAGTAGTTGATTTCATGTCCCACACCAATAATTTTACTAGGTCCAAGTACAAAAAATAAGACAAAAATATAGAGGTCAAAGGAAGAAACTTATGATAGTGATTTGTATATCCAAGTTGATGATTTTAATTTAAAAGGACTTTAACAAACTCTATGTGACATCAATCATAATTAATCGAGTCAGTAAATTTCAAATACGAATGTTATTCTTACCCTGGATAATATGGTGTTGGGACCAAAAAAGCATCACCAGGATCAGCCAAGCAAAAAGCAAGCATTTCATGAGCACCAGTTGCTCCTCCACTCATTACTATTCTGTCTGGATCAAATGTAACTTTGTCACCTCTCACTTTCTCCATAAACCTTGCAACTGCCTGAAAATTATTTTTATTAAACTAATTAGAACACTGAATAATTAATGAATAAAAACAAGAATTATCAACTAATAATATTGATTAAAAAAGTTTCATACTTGTCTAAACTCTGGCAAGCCATGATAATCTTGAAAAATTGCAATATCCTGGAAATTTTCAGCTCCTTCAACAGTGCAAATTGATGCCTTTGGGTTATTAACTACCCATTCTTGGATTAAATCAAAGCAAAGCTGCAAAAAAACATCAAAAATAAGAAATTTATTAACAAAAACTCTTAAAGTTTTCAACTTTAACCATTTTATCAAGAAAATATACTTCTTCCTCTGTTTCAATTTGTTTGTCTGGTTAGTAAACGAGACTTTTAAATATCATGATGTTAAATTCAAGATATGTTAAAATGACTCAAAATATCTTTTAATTTTCTGATTTTAAACATGTCAGTTGTCAAGTTGATACTGAAAAGTTGTCAAAGAAAAAGAAAAGAGTAGTTCTTTTTTTAAAAGACGGAAAGTAAAACAAACAAACTGAAAGGAGGATTTTTTTTTTCTCCTACCTGATTTTCAGCAAGACCCATCTGAATAACACCATTAGGATTATCAGTTAGATGAAAAGGGTCATTTGCATAAGCCTTCCAACCATCAAAATAAGGTGAGTTTTCTCCATGACCATCATTTGTTGCTATCTTTGAAAGAAGTTGTTGTTTTTGGTTATTGTTTGAAATAGACACCATCTTAATTTTGAAAAAAAGAATCAAAGATTCTCAAAAAAATGAAATGGGTATTTGCTATTTTTTGTAAAAAAAAAGATCTTTTGATCTTTGAATGTTATTAGTAGTTATTTGTTGAATGAACTTTGAAGTGGAAGTAAGGCTTATTTATACTTGTAAATTTCTATTGTCATGGTGTTTAAAGAAATTTCCATGAAAGATAGGATGTACACGCACACTTAACCCCCACCCCCCAAGTCATATGAAAAATAAAAACTTTATAGTAGTAGTATTTAATTTGTTGAAAAATAATACAATCTTGAGATACGTTAGGTAAGTTTAGTACGTGTGTGTATGCTAATAGCGCACTAGTTATGAACTGTACAAAGGTCCCCTCTTTTCCCTACCAAACACAACTCATACACAGAAAATAATAATTGCGAGTTTGGACTTAATAACAACATTTTTTCATCCAAGTGTTTTAGTTTGACGAGATACGAAATTTAAAACGGATCAAAGATGTGTGTACTATTTTAAATTTTGTGGTCTTAAAGTACTATAAACAGTACTTTTTGCACTATCCATTTATTTAATTAATTATACATTATTTTAGACCATAAGCCATAAAGTTTAAATGTCTTTTTTTCCCTCTTAAATATAGTGTCAAATCAAAGGATGTCACATAAAATGAAACGGAGGAGTACTATATATGAAAATAGACTTATTATAGGTACTACTTACCTATCGTTGTAGGTTACTTGAAGTTGATGGTTAATTTCCTCACTATGACAACTATTTTCACTAATTTTCGAACGCTTGATGGATCGTCAAGATAAAATATGATTGAAGGTTTTTCTCATAGATGCTAAAGACCTTCTTATGTTGAAAATAGTAGAAGTGCGATGTAACGTTGTTTTGATAGTGATAAGTAAGAACTCGCTTTCTATTTGTTTAGTAAAAAAAAAATATACTCACTTATGAATATTTAAACTTTCAAAGTCTAAACGAATAAAAGCTCTACAGTTTATTTTCATACATTTTATCCTTCTTCATTATTTGTTCCAAGAAAATTCTTAATCCTACATTACTCCAAGCTAATTAATTACTATTGAGTTCTCTTATTGATTATTAATCCTACATTACTTTCTGCTCGACGAAATAAATATAAACTTGTAACAATTATCTAACACAGATTATAAACTAATCTTGTAATTAATTATTCCAAAATACTCCAAATTTATAATTAATTAATGTAATCAAATGTCGGGGAATAAGAACATTATATGTCAAACCAATGGATAACATAAGGAATTTTACTTAGCTGTTTGGTTGCAACTTTCTTTTTTTCTTAAAAAAAAAAAATTAATGTCGGATGATGTGTTCATTTTTTAGACCTAAAAGACAAAAAGTATGGAAATTTTTTTGTACGTGTGCTTCTTTTTCTTTTTGTTGCTTTCATACGATCTTACATAAAAAGAAAACAAAATAGTATGTAATATAATTTTTTATATCCAAATAGAAAGTACTTTGAAACATAATGGTCCACACTAATTATTAAAAAAATATTGAAAATACTGTCTTCAAAAGTGTTCGATACGTTGATCTTTTAAATCCAAAAAAAAAACATTAGAGTACAATATAAAAAATAAAATAAAAAAAGCACCACCTTGTATATTCTTAAGGGTGTAAAATTCAACTATATATTACGCAATACTTTTAATTTCTTACATTTTATGATTTGTTAGGCTCGTGTATTTTATTTACTAATTTTTTATGGTATATCTTGTTGTTTGCAACAAATTTTAAACATATGAAAAATAATCAACCACACAAATAAAATCTGAAGAAACATGAATATTTTATTGATAATCAATGCATGTACAATTCTGTTCCTCCCTTGATTCTCCTCTCATAAGATTTATCCATGATTCGAGGGCCGTGGCGTATTTCTCGAACTCGGATGATTTAGATTTGACCTCTATATGAATATTCCATCAATTTGCGGAATATTCTAGATGCCTGGGAATTTAGTACCCTTGGCATGAACTAGAGTTTAGGGTTGAGTAGCCAAGAATTCTAATTGAAACTGAACACACCTTCTAGAGTTCCAATTCGAATTGAACAGTCTTAGTCTTGTAGAGTCCCACAAAATTTCAATGTCTACAAATGCCCCTACTTCAAGGCTTGTCGGAGTGTAGACTCGATAAAACTCAAAGACGAGGCTTGAAGTACTCATTCTTCCACCTTTGTAACTTCAGATTTTCAGATTTGATTTATGAGAGAAGAGATGAAAGGCAGATTTGGTCCCACTGGGCGTGCCAGTTTGTTTGCAACAAATTTTAAAAAATAAATCAACCACACAAATAAAATCTGAAGAAACATGAATATTTTATTGATAATAGTGCGGGTACAATTATGTTCCTCCCTTGATTCTATTCTCCTAAGATTTATCCATGATTTGAGGGCCGTTAGTGGCATATTTCTCGAACTAGGATGGTTTAGATTTGACTTTTGTGGAATATTCGAGATCTCGATCTCTTTATGGAATTTTTGAGATGCCTTTTAAGGGAATTTAGTACCCTTTATATAGGCATACACTAGGGTTTAGGGTTTAGCCTCTAAGAATCCTAATTGGAATTGAACACATACTGTGGAGTCCCAACTAGAATTGAACACGTCTTATAGAGTCCAACAAAATTTCAATGTCTACACTTGTATATCGATCTCCCCGTGAAAAGAGTTATATATCTAAAAGATCATTTGTTATGGACCATAAATTCAATCATTTCCACTCTTTCTACGATGGATCTTGTTGTTTAAGTCGAATTAAAATTGAATCTTAGCTAGTATGATAATACTATATATATATATATATATATATATAGTATTCAATAAATCATGCTCACACTATTTTTGTACACTTATCTATATACTTTTAGTTTTTTTATTCTCATCAATTTCTTTAGAATTAAATCGTACGCGTTTGACTTGTGAGATTAAGTAAATGAATTAGTGGTCATTAACATCTTGAACACATATGATATGTTTTGCTTAAAACATATAGCTAATTTGATTGTTGAACCATAATTACGGAAATGTTCAAGCACATGCACAAAAATAGTAAGGAAACGTGAATTATTTGCATTTAATCCATTTTAAAAAAATCATTCATATATTATCTAACGCGGTCGGCGCGTCAATTTAATTTCCTTCGATTTTCAATTTATTCCTAAGTTTTTGGTAGCGGAAAAAGAATAATTTCTTAATAAGATGTAACAATATGAACTCTTATATCATGAAATAGTACAACTATTTACTAACTTTGTCAATGCATTAATGGTTGTACTCTATACTGAAGTATTGATCTTAGAACATGGTGTTTATAACATGGTTCATAATAATTTGTGATTCTCACTTCTTATGTTCACATATAAATTCAACAATATTTTGACAAATATGAAAATTGGAATTAATTATAATGTAAATCGTGAATCATTCTTTAAAAGGAATTAATTTGGGTCAAAGCAAAGAAAATTCACGACTCATCAAAAAATGTGAAAAAAATTCACAGATTCCATTAAATTTAACGGCTAGATTTTGTTGGACTAAGATTAAACGTGCTCACCTACATCAAATTTAAAGGATCAAAACTATTCAAGAATATATTTATAAAATCATTTTTTAAAACCTATCTCAAAATAAAAAAGGATCATTTTTGTTATTTTCTCAAAATTTTGTTAGCTAAACAGATTGAATTCAATTCGTGTATCACATTGAGTTACGTGTAAAGAAGTTATAGTTTATTAAATATTTAACAAAAAATAAAAGTATTATTCACATTCGTCAAATTTAAAGGATCAAAATTATTCAAAAATATATTGACGCGATCATTTTGAACATACCCCAAAATATAATAGATCATTTTTATTATTTTCTCGGAATTATAAGCTAAATAGATTGAATACAACTTGTATAAGACTCATTGAGTTATATAATTTTACTCAATAATTTCATTACACTATTGGCGTTTATATTATAACTAAATTAAAATTTTACCGAAAAGTTCGAATTTTGGACGTCCAATACTTTGATACCCTATGTTATGGTATGTGGCAATATGAGTGCGATAATATTTTTGAAGAGTCAGATCAACGTAAAAATAGTGTATACTCCCTTGCTAGCCATCTGGACACTTACTCCACCGTCTTGTAAGTTGTGACTGTGGCCTTTGAACCACCAAAATTTTAATTTGACGGTGTTGCTATTATTATTATTTCCAAAAAGTTGAGGCCCTAGTGTACGTGGAAACAAAACCCCCCAAAAAGGAAGAATTTAATGTTACGAGTCTTATTAATTTAGATCATTCTCAAAGTCAACTTTGGAATTAAGGGTGTACGTGTTCAGTAGGAACTAAAAATGTTTTTTTTTTTTTTTT